>PVKU01011372.1:0-43934 GCA_004027475.1 Anoura caudifer | reverse complement strand
CCCCCCCCCCCCCCCCAGCACGCCAGGGCGCGGGGCGCCCAAGCCGCGCTCTGCAGGAAGCTGCCCCTACCTCGTCGTATCGGTCGTTGTAGTTGGTCCGGATGGCTTCCACCAGCTTGGCCAGAGCGCCTTTGTCCTCCCTAAGCAGACAGGAGCGTGTGGGTCCCTGCCCCCCGCCCCCACTCCCGGGCAGCACCCTGCCTCTCAGTCTGCAAACGCAAGCCTTTCGCCTCAGACACGACATGACCACACGGTTTGTTCAGCTGAAGAAATTCACGAGCATCACTGACAAAGGCTCAGACAGGCGTGTTCCCTTAACGCAGGGTCTCGAGATGCGGGAATGGGGAGGGTGTCCCTCCTGACCCCGGGTGCGGGCCAGGCTGCGCACTTACGCGTTAACCTGCGTGAAGGCGACGGTGGTGCAGGTCTTCCTGTGGACCAGGCGCCCCAGCCGGGCCTTCCCCTTGATGATGCAGTAGGGGACCCCCATCTTCCGGCACAGGGCGGGCAGGAAGACCACCAGCTGGAAGACAGCGTGGGGTGAGAGGGCATCCTGACCAGCAGCAGCAACCCACAGTGGGGGACAGGGGGCGCTTGCTCAGGGTTAAAAAGCTCATGTACGTGCACTTCAAGGCTTAATTCAGAGAGAAAGTCGCATCATTGCAAGAACCACGAGGCGGCTTGGCTCCTGTCCTTGCGGGAGCTGCCGTCACCCCACCTTGGCCTCGGACGCACCAGCCCGAGCCCCACCCGGGCCCACACACCTCGATGGGGTCCACGTCATGCGCCATCACGACCAGCTGGGCCTTCTTGTTCTCCACCAGGGTGGTGACAGTGTTCACCCCTGTGGCACGAGACCAGGTCTGCGTGAGGGGCGGGGCCCAGCAGCCACCTGGCCCTCCACAGGGGCTCCAGAGGGGGCCACTCGCCCTCCTGACCCCCCTCACCTGCTCGGAGGACAGGGGGCCTCTTGGTGGGGACGTCCCCTTTGCCCGCGGCTTTCTTCTCAGCCCGGGCCAGCAACCTCTGCTTCTTCTCCTGCTTCGTCTCCGGCCGGTACTTGTGCGCCAGCTTAAGCAGCTGCGCAGCTGCAAACCCCCGTCGGTTCAGGCCTGCAGCTCGGCCTGAACCGTGCCTCGCCCCAGGTCTCCGTCCCCCGTGCAAGGTGCACTCGAGAACTCTCCAGACAGCCCTGCCCCGCGTGGCCCGGTGAGCTGGGCATCACCCCACAAAGCGAGAGGTTGCGGGTTCCATTCCCAATCAGGACTCACAAGAGCAGCAACCTATCCTCGTTTCTCCCCCTCCCCCCACCCTCGGAAAACAAATCTTAAAAAGAAAGAAATCTCAGGACAGGTGCGTAATCTTCCCAATTAGGACACAGCCTGGTTCTGGGGGCTGCACGAAGAAGCCTGGCCTTCAGTGACCAGTCCGCTGCAAAACACCCGCCGCCCCCGAGGTGGCAGCCCCGGCTGATGAGCCCCTCCCGATGCTGCCGCCGAACCCACCTGTTTGGCGGTCCAAGGCCTGGGTGAACTGGTTAACGGCCGGAGGCACTTTCAGGCGCTTGTAGAGGATCGCCCGCTGCCGCTGCAGCCGGATGTAGCGCGGCCATTTGACAAAGCGGGTGAGGTCCCTCTTGGGCTGGATGTCCTGTCCTGAGAAGGGAAGGGCAGCGCTGAGCGAGGCTCTGACCCCGGGTGCTGGCCACGCTCGGGCCGCCCCGAAGGGTGGTGCCCCGCCCGCGCATCTCGCGGAAAACCAACGTCCTGGACCCAGGGGTCCCGCGCTGCCCACGTATCCGCTCGGCAAGCGCCCGGCGACGCCGCGGGCGGGGAACCCAATGCCCAAACCCGCCCCCAAGCCCTCCGCGCACCGCAGGGCCGCTCCGGCCCCCGCACGCACCGATGCCAAAATTCTTGGGCCTCTTCTCGAACAGGGGGTTCACCACCTTCTTGGCCTCCTGCTTCTTCACGACCGCAGGGGCCGGCGCCACCTTCTTCCCCTTGGCCTTCTTTCCCTTCGGCTGTGCAGGGAGAAAGGCCCGATAAGCCACCCGCCCGCCAGGCCCCCTGGACCGGCTGCCCGCAGGCGGGGGCGGCGCGCGCGCCCGGCCCCGCTCGTGCATCAGCGATCTTGGTGGTCAGGGAGGTCCGCACCGCCGCTCAGATAGCAAATATTCTCTCACATCATCTGCACGAGCCGGGACAGCCCGGGGCGCCACAACCCCCGCCCGGGAACGTGGCCCCCGAAGCAGAAGCAGCAGCAGCAGCAGCACACCCAGCCCCTCTCCCCGAAGGCCCGGCGACCGGCTCCAGGCCGCATCAGCTACAAGCCCCGCAGTGCGGCGCTGGGCTCGCCCGTCCCTTCTCCCTCGGCCCAATGCCTCTGGGCCAAGCCCCGCGGGGCTCCCCTCCCGCCAGGCGGTGGAGGAGCTCCCGCGCGGCCGAGTCCCAAGGAGGATGGCGGCGGATAGAACCCAGACCCAGCGCCGGCACAACGACCAGCCAAGAGACTCACCATCTTGGACGACGGGAGGAGAGAGAAAGGAAAGGGAATTGTGGGAAGTATGTAGGCTAGCTCAGAGATCGCGAGAACTAGAGACTGCGCGGGATTTCGGATTTAAAGTGACAGGACTCCCTTCGCCCGCCCCCGGGTCGGGGGCGGTGCGGAGAGCGGGACTCCGGTCTGTGAGATCCGAAGGGGCGTGGAGACGGCGGCTGAACGCTCCAGGTGCGGAGAGGCGCCAGCGAGCTGGGACTTCCCGAGGAGAGCTCGCTCATCCCGGCCAGGTGCCCGCCGGGCCCGGGGGTCTGCGGACAAAGTGCAGCTGTGGGTGTGGCAGGGCGGAGTCGCCGTGGAGTGTTCCCCGGAACGGCTCCACAGCCGCAAGGGCGGTCGTTCGGCCGGGCCCCGAGCCCGGCGCCCGGCCTGCAGCTGGCTGCCAGGTGCAGAGTTGGAGGGGCCTGTCTGTGGAGAGGTGGGGCAGGGATGGAGGCGGGGAAGCGGCCGGCAGGGTCCCCGCAGGCCTCTCGCGAATGCGCGTGGGCCGGACGCCGACAGGGTGTCGCGGGCTTTCCCCGGGCGACGGCGTGACGTCCCGTGGCGCCCCTACGGGCCAGGGATCCCACGAGTTCGACGGAGAGGGGATCCGGAGATGTGCACGTTCTCGGGGGGCACGGAGAGTGGGCGGCGGCGGCTGGCCCCACTCCCATCAGACTCCGCCTCCCAGGTGCTGACTGCAGCCCGGGGCCTCCGCTCCCTGCCCTGACCGGCGCCCGCCATGGCCCAGCAGAGGGCCCTGCCGCAGAGCAAGGAGACACTGCTGCAGTCCTACAACAAGCGGCTCAAGGACGACATCAAGTCCATCATGGACAACTTCACGGAGATCATCAAGACCGCCAAGGTGCGCGGGCGGCCTCTGTCCTGCGCCTCCGACAGTGCGCGCCGGGGAGGGGTCTGCTCTGGCCCCGGGTGTCACCGAGGGCCAGGTGCCCACGGGTGGCCCTTGTCCGTGTGGGGAGAACAGCCGGGGAGCAGCTTGGGGTGGAGGAGAGCAAACCGGTGAACATAAACCAGCCAATGTCAGGTCACCACACTGCCTCTGTAGGGAACTCCAGTTAAATTGCCAGGTTCTGGCCCAACCTCGTAGCTCAGTTGTTCGAGTGTCCTGTCAATACGCTAGGGATGCAGGTTCGACCCCCCAGTCAGGGCACAGACAAGACTCTCCCAGTGAATGTGTGAATAGGTGGAACAACAAATCGATGTTTCTCTCCCTCTCTCTTCTCCTCTTCCTTTCTGTCTAAAATCAATTAGCAAAATGTCCAGGTTAAACATTCAGCACCACTTGCTAGCAGGAGGTTTGGACAGGGACTTGATTTCCTTAGGGCTCTGGTTTCCCGAGTCACACGACCCTGGGGGGATGACCGGCTGAGCGCTCTGTGCGGCCAGCTCCGCTCCTGGCGGGGACCCAGACGTGGCAGCTGCTGCGTGTGGGCAAGCAGTCAGCGCCAGGCTCCATGGGCTGGACCCTCGAGTGACCGTGGCAGACTAGGAAGCCCTGCTGGAGGACTAATGAGGACGGGGTGAACTAGCTCAGGGTTCACGACAGGGGGAGGTTATTGAGTCGTAATCCTCACAAGACTCCTCGAAGTAAGTCCCCTGTCCTCTCCGTTTTCAGAGGAGGAAACGGGGGCTCAGACTTAGTAACCTGCCCAAGGTTCTTCTTGGCGGAGCCCAGACTGGAACGCAGGAGGAGGTCCCGCCCCCCACCTCTGGGGTGCCCTGACACGCCCCCGGAGAGGCCCTGTCCAGGAGGGCAGACTATTAATAGTCTGCACCTTACACAGGACGGGCGGGGCAGGCCCTCTGGCTCCTGCATTCACCACCTGAGACGCACCCGGCTCCCCGGCCTGTCCCAGCCTGGGGTCTGCTCACCCAGGCTCCTGGAAGGACTTTGTAAGACAGTGAGGGTCAAGGGATTGTCGCGGTGCTTGGCGCCTGGGAAGTGCTCAGTAAATGGTCACTTAAAAAAGTTGTTGTCTTGTTGCTCATTACTTAGTGTCCACACTGCTGGTGACACTGGTCTGTGCTGAACAGGGCTCCCCGCCCCCCGACAGACTTGGCCTTGCCCTTGCCTGGGGCCTCCCTGCACCTGGCGCTGCGGTCAGTGCCTGCTGGCACCCGTCTGTCCAGACGAAGGTGTCAAGAGGGGAGGGGAGCATTGCCTCAGGTCTGGGTCGCGGTGCCCGCTGTGGACTGCAGGACAGGCAGGATGGCGGGGTGGCGGGTACCAGCGGGTACCAGCGGGCCGGCGCCTGCTGATCTTAGGCTTCCTCCTTTCTCCTCCAGATTGAGGATGAGACGCAGGTGTCCAGGGCTACCCAGGGCGAGCAGGACAATTACGAGATGCACGTGCGAGCCGCGAACATCGTAAGTCACCGGGGGGAAGGCCTGGCCTGGGCGCCAGCGCCTTGGGGTCCCCACTGTGTCTCCTGGGTGGGATGCAAACCCCTTCTTAGGAGACACCCAGCCCCTGAAGTGGAGGGGAGTCTGTGCCAGCATGGGGGGAGGGGCGGCAGCGGGCGCAGCTTCGAGACAGGTTGCCCCTTCTCCCTCGTTCACAAGAAAGTTTCCTGAGGCTCGTTATGAGTCCAAAGGCGAATTTCCGAGTGAAGCTGGATGTGCGTTTTGGACCCTTCTGATGTCAAGGGACAAGTGTACCCATTATTTCCATAAGCATGTGCCCACACGGGAGAGCACGCGAGAAAAGGTTCTGGAGGACCACCCCGCCCCCCCCACAGCTGGCCAGCTGGCTGCCCAGGGGAAGGGCAGAGCAGGGCCTGCGGTTCGGCGAGACGGCGGTTCCCTCTGTGGGCTCGGGGGCTCGCACCACTCATGGGGTTGGAGCTCAGTGCCTCCAGCCAGGGGCCAGGACCCTGCCCCCTGAGACTCACCTCCCGCCCCCTCACTTCTCACTCTGGAGGTCAGGGCCACCGCCCCACTTTGCCCATGAGGAGACCAGGCCGCTGCTTGGCCGGAGTCTGGCCCATGGGGGCGGGACGCTGTCACACCCCTGCCCACCTGCAGGTCCGAGCTGGCGAGTCCCTGATGAAGCTAGTGTCCGACCTCAAGCAGTTCCTCATCCTGAACGACTTCCCCTCGGTGAACGAGGCCATCGACCAGCGCGACCAGCAGCTGCGTGCTCTGCAGGAGGAGTGTGACCGGAAGCTCGTCACCCTGCGGGACGAGGTCGCCATCGACCTCTATGAGCTGGAGGAGGAGTATTACTCGTCCAGGTACAAATAGGGCCGCGCGCCAGATTGCAGACGCGGGCCCGGCCGGCAGCCCACCGGGCCCGGTGTTCCAGCCCCTGCCTGCCTGGTCGCGGCCGCAGAGCCCGAGCCGGTGTCCCAGCTGAGCGCCTGGTGCACAGACACTCGACACCGCCTGCCGGGCCCCGGGAAGAAAAATCGCAGAACTTCAAGGGCTGGGGGGGCCAGAGCCTGCTTTCCTGCCCGGGGTGCCGGCTGCCTGTTTTTGAACTGTCTGGTCCTTTTAGCTTTTCGATCACTATTTCATCAAACCTCCCAACCAAGGCTGGGCTCACTCCTGTTGCTGCCCCCCCCAACTGTGCCCGGGAAGCACAGGGAGGCAGGTCCCTGCAGCCTCACCAAACCCCTTGGAAGGAGCAGGAAACATCCCAAGCAGAGGATGGCCCTGAAGCCAGGCCTGGGACACTGCGGCCCCCTGGTTCCCATTCAGCTCAGCCTCGTCCTTGGGCTGGAGCACCCCCCCCCCACGCCTGGCCACACTGGGCCCCAGGATACCTCAGGGGGTGTGGCCCATCACCCCAGCCCTCAGGGGCCACTCAAGTGAGAAATCTCAGTGCAGGCCTAACTTCCATGGGGAAACTGAGGCTAGGGGCCGGGGGCCTTACCCTCCATCCCCAGCAGCGTGGGGAATCCAGACTCGGCCCCACGGACATGGAGTCCTTGCCCCTGTGCCTGCACCTGCTGCTGGCTGTCCTTCCTCCTGTGGTCTCTTTAAAGCCTCTTCTGTGCCCCACGGGAGCCACACTGGGGTGGAGGGCTCGGACACCCAGCGCCGGCATGGCCTGTGGTCTGCAGCTTGGGTCCGGCGCCACCCGTCATGGTCCCTGCCCGTCTGGGCCTCTGTGGAAAGGGCTACTGTGTCACTGCCCAGCTGGAGCGGTTCTAGACTTCTCCAGAGCATTCTGGGGCCACCGCTGGTCCCTGAGACCCACCAGTTCGGCAGATGCGTGGTGAGCACCTCCTAATGCACCAGGCCTTCGGAGAAGGGTCCTGAGGGGGTCCCTTGGAGGGTTTCAGATAGCACTGGGGACCAGAAACCCTGCCGGGGACATTGTTCACAGCCCCACTGGTTTTGCAGCATCCCTTCACCCCCGTTTGTCTCTGTGACCCCAGGGGCCCGGCCTCTGGCCTGAGCAGGTACAGGACCGCCGACCTCTCGAGGTCAAGGGCAAAGGGGAGGGGACCTGCCCAAGGTCACTCACCAGGGCCTGTGTGCCAGGCTTCCCACACCTTGCCCGTCCGTCTCTGGTGCGCCCACAGCGGGCTGGCCGGGTGACCCCCACGTCCCTGGGCCTCAGGAGGCCACGCCCCCCCTTGCCCGCAATGCCCATCCACGGCCAGGGCCCCCAGCACTCGGCCCCACTGCCCCGCTCGCCCACGGCCACGCTTGCTCGCCCGCTTTCCCCTCGCGATTTGCTCTTTGTCCGCCTCCCGCTTTCTGCTGTCCTCGGGCCACCGCTCTGTGACCGGGATGGTTTCTGAGACCGAGCACCGAGGGCGGGAGCCAGGGGCAGGACAGGCTGTGGGAGGAGCCGGGGAGACCAGCTCGGGCTGGCCGTGCCCCCACAGCCTTCATGAGCCCTTGCCCCAGGTCCCCCAGCAGCACGTTGGTGAGGGGGCGGCTGATTGAGGGGCCCATTTGTGACGGCACAGCTGGTGCTGTGGCACAGGACAGAACACCGGGGTCTCTGTCCCTGTCACCTGATCTGGGCTCAGGCCAGGAAATAAGAAAATAAGACAGGTCTCTGCCCTCACAGCCCATGCAAAGTGTAGGAACCGAGAGAGACCACAGCGAGCCTTGGGTGCTGGCTGCCACCGAGGTGCGGCCGGCCGCTCCCAGCCAGAGGAGGGTGGCCGAAGCCAGGACGGGGTGGGGGTGGCAGCAGGGGGTAGGACAGCCATAGGACAGACGCCTGCCAGATCAATGGAGGGACCTGCTGGGGTCACAGTCCTGAGTGAGCCGGTGCTGGACAGCCCCTCCCTTCAGGACCCCGTGCAGGGGGGGTCCTGCTGGCAGAGTGCCTGCAGCGAGCGGAGAGGCAGGTGTGGGGTGCTGTCTGCTTTCTTAACTTGGCTTCTGTCTCGCTCTCCCCCACCCCGCCCCGCCCCCACCCTGCCCCACTCCCACCCCACCCTGCCCCCCGCCTGCTCCTGTCTCCCTGGGTCTCTGGCGGCGGAAAAGCTCGAGTCTGTGCGAAGCTAGCGATCTGCCTCTGTGTGAAGCTTACTGGAGGCTGGACCTCGACACCGGCCCTGCTGACGGCCTCTCGGCCCCTCTGCTGGCGGCCCCAGAGCCCAGTGCTGGGCCCCTGCAGGCCACCACCTCGGCCCACGCCCACGCTGGCGGCCCCGGCCCCTCAGAGCACGCCTGAGCCCCTCCGGCCCGCCCCCCTTCCTGCCACCGCAGCCTCGCTTCTCAGCCTTGGCTCCCGCTTGGGCGGCTGCTCCGGCCTCCTTGGGGGCTTTGTCAGCTCGGGGACAGCCCACCCGTTTCCAGGGCGGCCCACTCTTCCTCAGGCCACCTCCGTTCCCTGCGTTCCCTGCCCGCTGCGTGGAGGAAGTGTCCAGAGCAGTCGGCCTTCGGAGGACCTCCCAGCTGGGCAGAGAGGGCACCCCACGTCGGGAGGCCTGACCCGAGCCTGCCTGTCACTCACAGTGGGAAGGGGGCTCTGGGTTGGCGCGCACACACTCCAGTTATTTTTTTATTTTTTTGTACGAGAACGTTGAATGAAAACAGCACTTCCCTTATGCCTTGGCTGGTTCTTCGTTGTTCGCACCGGATCATTCTGGGACCCGCCTGAGCCCCTGGGGGCTGTTGGAATGAGCTCCTGGACTCCGGCACCAGGTTGGCCCTTGGGGGCTCTGGGCAGGCGGGGGCTGGGGCATGCCAGGGTCATGGCTGCACAGGCCCACTGCCCAGAGCTGCCTGGGGCCCAGGTTCTCTGCGTTCGGTGAACAGACAAAACACCGCTGCCCTATCGCACGTTGCGAGGCCCAGGCACCTGTGCCTCTGGTCCCTGCTGGTCCTCACTGCACCTGAGTCTGTTGTCATCAGCACCCCAGGGAGGAGCGGCCCCCGGCTTGGAAGGGGTCGGTTGAGACAGTCGTGGAGCCTGGAGGGAAAGTGGCAGGAATCAGTACTTAACCCAGACGGCACTCTGGGCCCAGGGCTGCTGCAGGGCAGCCGGGACTTCGTCCCTGCCCGCTGTCACTTCCGTGCTCAGGGGGGAGCCTGTTGCCGGGTGTCTGGAAGAGGTGACAGCCCGCAGCGAGCCTCAGGGACAGGGAGGGCTACAAGCTGACCCATCTGAGGTCCCAGAGACCCCCATGGCCAAGCAGAGGCAGCAGCCCTGGCTCCCGTCCAGGTCGCGGGGTGGGCCAGGCAAGCTGCTTCCCTGCGGAGAGGGTGCGTGGCACTCTCCTGCCGTGGCCCTTGAACTGTGGAAATAACTTGTGCTTAAGCACCAGGGGAGGGAAAGTTCACCACCAACCGAGGTGCGACGGGGGAGGCAGGCAGGAGCGGGCCGGACCAGGTGGCGGGGTTCGGGTCTCCGTCCACTCCCAACCGAGCAACCGCAGGTGTCCCATCACCCATTTCGCCCTCCTGGGCTGGTGCTGCCGCGCCCAGTGGGGAACAGAGATGTTCCTCTGAAAGCGGAGTGGTTGTCCGGCCGTCTCGTCCTCTGCAGCCCGGGCCCCCGGCGGCCGAGCGGGGCGGGGAGGTGCGCTGCTGGCTTCCGGTCCTCCAGAGCCTGGGCAGGGCAGGTTCCGGTCCCCCAGCCCCAGCCAAGTGCATGTGTCGAGGTCCCACGGCCTCCGCGTGGCTACACTCTGGTCCATCTCAGCCCTTACCACACTGTTCCCACCAGTTTTTCATTCTGAGTGTTCACCCCGGAAACGGGCAAAGGCGCCCGAGGACCCTCACGCACAGAGCAGCTCCTGCACGGTTTGCACCCTCGCCTGCTCAGCCTCACCTCACAGGAACGGCATTCGAACGTCAGCTGCAGGACACTCAGCCCTGGCCACTTGGCAGCCTCTTCTTCCTCTAAGAAAAACCACACTCCCCATGGCCAAGGCCAGCATCACACCCCGAATGACCGACTTTTCCATAATGTCATCTAGTGGGATGACACGTTCTCATATCCCCAAGAGTTCCCCAAACATCTTTTTTAATCAATTTTTTTAAAATAAAGATTTTATTTATTTTTAGAGAGAAGGGAAGGGAGGGGGAGAGGGAGAGAAACATCAATGTGTGGTTGCTTCTCGTGCGCCCCCTACTGGGGACCTGGCCTGAAACTCAGGCAGGTGCCCTGACTGGGGAGTAGAACCTACATACACCCTTTGGTTCGCAGGCCAGCACTCAACCCACTGAGCTACACCAGCCAGGGCTTTAATCAACTTATATTTGCATTGCATTTACTAATAATCTGAACATCCAGAAGAGAACCAGGGTGGTGGCCGGAGTGGGTTGAGTGGACCTCCAGATAGACTTTGAAAGGCAAGCCAACGGATTGCGCTGCAGGTCTGGACTGGGGACTAACAGGAGTCAGGGCAGCTTCCATGCCTGCCCGTGTGCCTCGGGGCACCGAGCCGCCCTGACGGAGCCAGGGAAGGAAGGCCGTGAGGGGCGTCGGGTCCCCATTCTGTCCGCAGCAGGTGAAGCTCTGTGTCAGGTTCCCCAGAACGGGTCTGGGGTTCACAGAAGTTGGGCCTTGAGCCCCCAGCTGGGGCACTGATGGGGGAGAGTTGACAAAAGAGATGTGGTTTAGAGACCCCGAGAGAAGCCAGGTTGGGAGGAGGAAGACCTGCTGTCTGGGGCCCATGAAGCCCCATGAAGACAGGGTTTTGGGGAGGAGGGAAGATCAGGGGTCAGACCCCCCAGCTCGCACAGAAAAGGTCACTCAAGATCAGGGAGGCCCATCGGTAACACCTGCATTCAGAACTCAGCAACTGTTTTCTCTCCCTGGCCTGTGGCAACTCAGCTGGCACCCACCACCCCCTGTCCAGGGAAGGCCTCCCTGGGGATGGGCACCCGGACAGACGACCCCTGCCCTGGCCTGGGCGGGCAGTCCATCATTCCGACTCCAAAGCGACCCTCAAAGGGTGCTGGGTTGTGTCAAAGCCTGTCACCCCCAGGAGTTCAGGATCACAGGTGTGGTGGACCCAGCCTCGGCCTGCAGGACACCCCACCTCCCCCGGGGAGTTTTTATAAAGAAGAAGCCTTGTTTGAAATCTTAGCTTGCGATTCTACGGTCCAGAGCAGAAGTCGCCGCCCGCGCCCCCGCCCCATCCCTTCCTCCTTAGCACCCTCATCGCCGGTCACCCCTGAAACATAAACTCGACAAGGGCACAGTCGGGTTCGTTCTTCCCTCCTGTACCCCGGGGCTCGGGACCCGCCCGCACTTGCTAAAGCCCAGCCCTTTCCGAGCCATCGCGGCCTCGCTAGCTTCCACGTGGGGCCCGAGCCCCCAAGTACCGAACTATTTCTGCCGTCCTACTGACTGAGCCCTCCCGCGTACGGGGCACTGTGCCGAAGGCGCAGGGACCGGGACTGCGGAGCCGCGGACACCGGCCCGCCCCCTGGTCCGACTGGAGGTCCCGGGGCCTCCAGGCCACGCCCACGGGCCCAGCTCCGCCCACAGCCAACAGCGCTTTGCGCCCGGCCAGCCTCTTCCGGTGGCGCCAGGCATAGCTAATCGAGTGCCGCGCGCTGGCGGCTCGGCGCTCGGCTGGCGGCGCCTGCGCACGTGGTGCTTCCGGGGAGCGCGGTCCCGGGGCTGCGACCCGGTTGTTTAGGGTCGCGCGGGCTGGCTACCGGGTGTGAGTCGGAGGGGCGAGTGCCGGTCCAGTCCTCGGTCGCTGCGCCCTGTCCCTCCTGTTTCGGAGCGGGACCTCGAGTGAGCCCGTCCGCGCCTCCAGCCATGGCCTCTCTGCTCGCCAAGGACGCCTACCTGCAGAGCCTGGCCAGGAAAATCTGCTCCGGGCCCAGCCCGGCGCCGCAGAAGCGCAAGTCAGGTAACGTGCAGTCCACGGCTCGGCCCGGGAGGGTCTGAGAGGGTGTACCCCTCCCCGCCGCGGCGAAGTTGGTGTCTACCCCACACCGCACCCCCAGGAGCCTTCGGGTGGTCTAGACACGTGGGTGCGTGAGACGAGAGGGTAAAACACTAAAAGGAAATCTCTGAGTGGTGTTTGAAATCCCCGGTTTTCCCTGCTTGTCGGAGGCATGTGCCTGGGGGTCAGAGGGTTTCAGCCGTCCCCGCCCACCGAGCAGGGGGCACGGCCGGGGTTTGAAGGAGGTGAGCCTGTGACATGGGGCGTGTGGCGAGAAGACAGGAAGAAGGGGCACCTGTCGGGTCGCGCGGCGGCCGGGATGCCAAGGCTGCCCTCCGGAAGTAGATGGATACGCAGCAGGTTAAACAGAAACGGGCCTGCCGAGAGCTGGGACTTGGAAATACTGCCTGGGCCTGGGGGAGGGGACAGCAGCAGCGGTGTCTGGCGTGGCGCTAGCAGAGGACAAACTGAGTTTTCTTTTTACGTAAGGAAAACGTTCGTGGCAGAAAATTAGGAAGAGTTTTCTCGTCAACCAGTAATAACTTAGGTCTGTGTGTTTCCAGTCTTTTTTTCTATCTCACTTATTAAGACAACTGAGTTTTTATGCTACGTAACATTTTCTCTAGCTCTCAAAATGAAAGCCTATGTAATTATTATTTTCAAAAGTTTTATTTACTTATTTTTAGAGAGAGGGCAAGGGAAAGAAGGAGAGGGAGAGAAACATCCATCAGTTGCCTCTTGCACACCCCCCAACTGGGACCAAAACCCCAACCCAGGCATGTGCCCTGACTGGGAATCGAACCGGCAATGCTTCACTTTGCAGGAAGGAGCTCAACCGAGCCACACCAGCCAGGGCCTGCGTGATTACTCTCGGGGGCTTCGTAGCAGTTGGCCGCCTAGCGGTGCCATGATTGGTCCCCTGGGATGGGTGTCGTGGGCAGGCAGGACGAAGCCTCGCTGCACACTGCTGGGTCCAGCGTGGGGACGTTTATCATATCAGGGTTTTGACATGTGTGACCAGCCCGCTTTCTCCAGGAAGTTTATGGCTCTGCGGATAAGGGTCACTGGAACCCCCGATTCGCTCTGGGCAGCCTTCTGAGGTCAAAGCACTGGCAGGACCCCCTGCCTGTTGATTGGGTCGGCATCCCTGTCTTATTTTGTTCTTCAGAGGGCAAAACTCAAGGCTCAGAAGCTGCTGGGCCCCCAAAAAAGAAGAGGAAGAGGGCACAGAAGAAATCCCGGGAGCGGGAAGAGAAGGTTGTGGAGCCCAAGGCCCAGGCCTTGGGGGAGAAATCTCAGGCCGCTTCCCGGGCCAGAAAGCCAGTGGCGGAGAAGGCCGGGGGCTCTTCCGGGGCCCCTGCAGGTGAGGAGCTCCTGCAGCAGCTTGGCCGGAAGAGCGTCACTGCCCTCGGGTCCCTGAAGGGGCATCGTGAAACTGGAGTTGTTGGGGGCCTGCAGGCTGTGGAAGGCGAAGAGATCGGAGATGGGTTGGCTTGGCTTGTTGGAAGCGTTTTACTGCAGCACACAGGGTCGTCCCGTGCCTGAGGGTGTGCTGGGGGCCGGGCCAGGGTGAGGCGGCCAAGGAGAAGTTCCTGGAGCTGCTGTGCAGATCCACCGGTGGACACCAGGGTGGGCGTGGGGGGGCAGGGCACAGAGACTTGGGCTCTGAGGCTGGGCCGCAGGAGGGGACTGAAAGGTCAGTGCTGGGGCTCCCCTTGCAGCCCTCTGACTCCTTCCTGCAGGTGGCCTGGCTGCAGAGCCTGAGTCCGTCTTTGCCCTGGATGTTCTGCGGCAGCGGCTGCATGAGAAGATACGGGAGGCCCGGGGCCAGGTAGGTGGGGACAGACCGGAGACTGGGGGCCAGGAGCACATGTTCACTGCCTGGCCAGGATTGCACGGACAGTGGCCTGCTGGAGTTGAGAGAACCTGACAAGTGAGCGCAGCCTCCCCCTCCAGGGCAGCACCGAGGAACTGTCCCCCGCCGCTGTGGAGAGAAGACGGAGGCGGAAGCAGGAGCGGGACCGGAAAAAAAGGAAGCGAAAGGAACTGAGAGCCAGGGAGAAGGCAGCCAAGGTGGCCGAGGCTGCAGAGGCTGCTGCACCGCCACCCGAGGTGCCGAGCAAGGAGGCCCCGGGAAAGCCAGGGCTGTTGTTCAACAAGGTGCGGGGGACCCTGGCAGGGCTGCTGGGTTCAAGGGTTTAGGCGTGCAGGTGGCGACTCGAACCACACTCTCGCCTGCAGGTGGAGGTGAGCGAGGAGCCACCAGCCAGCAAAGCACAGCGCCGGCGGGAGAAGCGGCAGAGGCTCAAGGGCAACCTACCGCCGCTGACCGGGAAGAACTACCGGCAGCTGCTGGAGCGGCTGCAGGCGCGGCAGAGCCAGCTGGAGGCGCTGCGCGGGCAGGACGCGGACAAGGCGCAGGAGCTGGAGAGCAAGATGCAGTGGACGGCCGCACTGTACCGGGCGGAGGGCGTGCGCATCCGCGATGATGAGCGCCTGCTGCAGGCTGCCCTGCGGCGCAAGGAGAAGCGCCGGGAGCAGCGGCAGCGCCGGTGGGAGAAACGCACGGCCCACGTGGTGGAGAAGATGCAGCGGCGGCAGGACCAGCGGCGCCAGAACCTGCGCAAGAAGAAGGTGGCCAAGGCAGAGCGGCGCCGGGAGAAGGCCCGCAGGAAGGGCCGCGTGCTGCCTGAGGACCTGCAGCGCGCTGGCATGGCCTGAGGGGCGGCCCAGCTGCGTGCGCCTGCGCCGCCAGCGGAGTGCTGGGCCAGTTCCCGGCCTGCGCGCCCTCGCAGGGCTCGGGTGGCAGGAGCAAAGGCACGTTATGGAGGGGAGGAGCCAGGGCCGCAGGCTGGGCGTAGGGCGAGCCAGTTCCGGGCTCCAGCCTTCTGTGGTGGGGTTGGAGAGCACCCCAAAGTTTGCGGGTGAGGGGTAGGTTCCCGCGTTCGCAGGAGCAGGATGGGGGTGGCCTTGGTGACGCCTGTGTCTGTCCAGAACTCTCTCGGAGGGACTGAAACCCGATGTCCTCACTCAAGCCCCCCGGGAGCTGATGGCTCAGGTCACTGAGAGTGACCAGGGGTGCTCCTAGAATCAAGTTATTCTGTTTATTTGTGAAAAGGACAAAAACTAGAATTCCAGTTACACGTCCTCATCAAGGACTCTAGGACAACTCTGAAAGGTGGGAGCAGCGTCTGGAGAGCTGAGGAAGGGGAGAAATGGGCGGGGGCAGGGCGGAGGAAGAATGGAACCGAGAGGCAAGCGAGGATAGTGGAGGTAAGCGCACCGGGGCGGAGTGAGCCCGGGCCCACGGCAGTGGGGTGCAGGTGGGGAATACTCCCAATTGTGTGGTGGTAGCGTGGATGGTGTTTCAATAAAGCAGGCACTGAAAGTGTTTTGGTTGGACTCCAGTTGTGACCCAGGCTGTAACTACGAGGGAGCCGGCGGGCTGTGTCACTGGACAGTGGGCTGAGGTGGCACCGAGCCCTGGGAAGGGGCTCAGGTCACAGGCCGGTCCTGCTGCGGGCAGGGAGCAGGCCCCTGGCACGGGAATCGCGTGGATAAGTGGGAGATAGTTAACATCTCTCTGAGGAACTGGTGACACCAGGCAGACAAAAGTCAGGTGGCTGTGGGAGGTCTGGTGACACCGCACTGCCTGGGGCCCTCACACGCCTGGCACAGCAGCGGTGGCGGGGACACCCCTACCCCAGGGCTGGAGAGTTGGCCTCACGGTGCAGAGTCGGCACCACGTGTAGAGTGTGATGGGGCGTAGAGTGAAATTCCACGTCTCGAGGTTGCAGTCACCCGACTCGGTAACTCAGCGGATGTTAAAGGGTGTTTGTGACAAAGCACCAGAACACCATGCGATGAAGCCGGACACGTCTGCCGTGGCCACCGGGTGGGGGCGCGTGTGCCCGAGGGGCCCGCTCTGAAGCGCGAGCTCCCGCCGTCTCAGCTGACCTGCATCCCGGTCTGGGAGGGGCGTCCCACCCCCTCTGCACCCACTCATTCCATCTGTCACAGGCAGGGGGCGTACGACCCCCTGGGAGAGTGGCAGGGAGCATCTTGCAGGTGCTCCCCTGAGGCCAGAAGTCACCCCCACCTCCAGAGCTTCTGTGTCCCCAGCTTCGCGTGGCCAATGTGCGGGGAGAGAGCAGTGTTTTTGGCAGGTGGCAGCAGGCCACGGGAATTGTGGGGAATGTGCAGAAACCTCCACCTGGCGACAAGCGTTGGAACAACCTGACTCAGACGCTGAGGGTGCTACGTGTCTGCCTGCGCAGCCTCGGTGAGGGGCGACAAGCAACGGGGTGGCTCAGCGCAGCCTCTTCGCTGGGCCTGGGGACGGGGGCTGGCGGAGGGGAGGAGGGGCAGACCCCACCCAGGAGACTGGCTGCTCCTGGGAGGTTCCTGCCTCAGACAGGCCCTTCGAGGGGCTGATGTCGCAAAGCAAGCCCCCGAGAGGCTGGGTGCCAGGGTGCCTGAGCCATCCGAGTTCACCCGGTGTCCTCACTTCAGTTCTGAGTTGAGTGGCCCGCACTTGGCCATGTCTGCTTCGGCTTTCCCTTGCGAGGGCCGGTAAGGCCACGGACTCACCTGCTGCTGACAGGGTTGCTCGATGGGCTAGCGAGGGCTTTGGTTCCCCGCATCTCAGTCTTGCAGCTGAAATTATATGAGGTTTTTCCTACAGAGTCGTAGAAAGTCTCTGATCCTTAGGCCGTGTCTCCAGCTGAGAATTTAGGGCTCGGTGCCTATCACTTCCTTTGTAGCAACCCCCCGCCCCTGTTGAAGCAGCCCCGGCACCCTTCGGTCCTGGAGTGTCTGTGCTGGTGCTCAGCTAGTCTCTCCAAAAGCCTTGCCTTCCAAAGACTTCTGTCCGGGAGCCACATCTCCAGATACAGGCGCCAGTGTGTCCAGGGTCCCACCGCTTCGTGCTCATCAGACTGCTGATCCAGCCAGGCAGCAGATCCCGGGTGTTCCCTGTGTTAGTCGTGACCAGTCAGCGTGTGTTGCATTAACCAAAACACCTTTTAATAAGTAAAGTCGGTAGTTTAAAACTAGACTGATCGTTGGGTGTGTGTCAGCAACTAGGAATAGAAGACAGTCCTCAACCGGACAAAGAACATTTACCAAAAAGCTGTGGACGCTTGATGGTGAGGGACTGGACGTTTTCCTGCTAGGTTCGGGAACGAGGCAAGAATGCACCCTCTCATCACTACCCTTCAACATCCTACTGGAAGTCCTAGCACATGCAATAAGACAAGAAAAAGAAATAGCATAGAGATTGGACAGAGTCAAACCATCTCTGCAGATGATGTGGACATCTATGTAGACTATCCAAATTATTTATCAATTATTTCTTTCATGGGTTGTGCCTTTGATATGGTATCTTAAGAGGGCATCACCTTGCCTGAAGTCACTCAGGTTTCCTACTGTGTTACTTTTTAATTTTGGCTTTGTTTTTTTTTTTAAGATCTTACTCTTTTTTAGAGAGAGAGAGGAAGGGAGGAAGAAAGAGAGGGAGAGAAACATCAATACGTGGTTGCCTCTCACACGCCCCCTATTGGGGACCCGGCCTGCAACCCAGGCATGTGCCCTGACTGGGAATCAACCAGCGACCCACTGGTTCGCAGTCCTGCACTCAATCCACTGAGCCACACCAGCCAGGCTGTTCCTGTAAATGTTGACTCTGACTAATATGTGGCTTGTAGAAGACAGCATGTTTGTGTAAGAATCATGGGAACCTACTTCAAAAGATAAGACCTTGGCCACCAAGCCTCCCAGTTCCGGGAGATTTGCGGGCCTTCATCCACGCACGGAGCCAGGGTGATGTGAAGCCAGGATGACGCCCGGGACCGTCACCTGCCCTATTAGGACAGACCGTGCTCCTGGGCACGTAGGGAACTTTCCAAGCCCCTCCTTGTAAGAAAACCTCTGCCTCTACAGAGGGAGGGAGATGGGCTTGGAGACCTGAGTCCCCCACCTTCCAGGTGGCGAGCGCCTGACAATCAATCACTTTGTTTTACATCAGCACCTGCCTCTTGGGTACCAGCTTCTGCGGTGGCAGGCGGCCAGACTTGCGTTCGGTGGCAGTCACAGACCTCTGGGGAGATGATGGGTAGCCTGGCAACCAGAGCCTGCTGGGCGTCCGGTTCCGAGAGGCCGTGGGTGGTGCCAGGCAGAGGCTCGCTGAGGCCACGAGTGCAGGCCGCCGCCCATCGAACCCGGGGCCGGGGTGGGCCTCCTGCCGCTTTGTTCGCTCTCTGACTCAGACGTCAGGGTGAAAGGGACGTGCCCGCACAGCCCTGTCATAAGGAAAATCCGCGTTGCCTGGAATGTGACCTCCACCCCGTGACACTGCAAACATCTCGCCAGAAAGTTCCTTACTGCCGCCGGAGAGTCCAACGTGGGGGTCGGGGTCGGATCTGCGAGTGACTGTGCAGAATGAAAAGGCGTGAGACCAGCAGCAAATGAAGAACCCGTGCCATGAACCGCTGCAAATTTTTAAAGTATTTCTCCAGCCCTGGCTGGTGTGGCTCAGCAGACTGAGTGCCGGCCTGCAAACCAAAGGGTTGCCGGTTCGATTCCCGGTCAGGGCACATGCCTGGGTTGCAGGCCGGGTCCCCAATAGGGAGTGTGTGAGAGGCAACCACACATTGATGTTTCTCTCTCTCTCCTTCCCCCTCCCCCTCTCTAAAAATAAGTAAATGAAATCTTAAAAAACAAATTTTCCCACGGAGATCTTTCCTAATGAGGGTTACTGGGCCGACTCAAGATGAGGAGCAACCCTCAGGCAGCCGTGCCAAAACCTCAGGTCCCATGCAATCGGAAAAACTCCGGTGGGACAGTAACATCCAAGCCCAGCTTAGCCGCTACTGGGCAGTGCCGCACCCAGTCTCCGAGGAGACAGGGCGTGACCGGGAGACGCACACTGAGCCACACTCACTCAGGCATGAAAACAAACAATTCTGAACATACGAAAGTTCAGCGACGTAGTTCCCGTACACCCGTCCTGAAGAAAGTACCGGAGAACAAGCCGCGGAAGCCGCACTTCCAGGGGACCGAGGTGACAGATCACGGGTGACAGGACCCAGTTTAAATGCAGCGTGAAGTCGTCACCCAGAGTGGAGACCGTGGGCTCTGAGAGTAAACGGACGTTAGGTAACTCTCACGAAGATGAAGAAAGGGAGGGGGAGAGGAGGGATTTCTTCATCCTTGTAGCTCCGAGTAAATGGTGCCCTCTCAAGCGGGAAAGTCGAGCCGTGGAGGTAGGTGTCAGGGTGTCTACCGCGTGCAGTCAGAAGCGTAAAACGGTCAGCTGAAGGGGGAAGAAGGGGGCACCGCGGAGGGCAAGTCCGTCGACCTCCTCGTAGCTCAGAATAGGGAGTTGATGCACGCGTCGTTCCAGGAAATGGTGAGAGGTGTTGTGTGAAACTGCAACCCTAAAAGTTCTCCCCGAGATCCAAGCCCAAGTCTTTCAAATTATGGGGGGGACCCCATAAAACAAAGGAAAGGAAACGCACAGTGGGGGGAGGTCCCCCACTGCCGTGAAGGTAAAAGAAAGACAAATAACTTCATAGAAGTCAGAGTAACCATGTAGTCGGAGCTGTAACTGAAAATCTCTTTCATCTACTTGTTAAAACACCCCAAACGTGAGACCGACAGTGAGAGGTTGAGCGAGTGCGGGGGAGGGACAGCCTGGGCGGGAGAGGCAGGGGTGGGGGGGCAGCCCTGTGCGCTGGGGAGTTGGGGTGCCGCTGAGGCTGAAACACCCGGGCTCAGGTGGCCAGCTGAAAATCTGGGTGTGTTATTTTTTATTTCCTCTTGAGAGAGAGACCTGGCCGGCTGCCCTTCCTGGTGAGGCTCCTCCCCACCCCAGGGGGAGCAGGTGGGGCCGTGCCCTGGACAGGGACGGGACTTCACAGCCGGGTTCAGTGGCTCCCGGCCTGACCTCTGCACTGCGTTCAGTCTCTGCCAGGCAGACCTGCGCCTCGGATCCCCTGCCCTGCCTCCAGGCACGTGGAGTCCTCGGGGGCACCATGGACCCCACAGGTGAGCAGGGAGGGACCAGGGCTCCAGGCATGGGCTGTGGGGACCTCTGCGGCCCTGCCCCTCCGGCTGGGGCTTCCGGTGGCCCTAGAGCAGAGGCCCGGGGCCAACTTGGTGAACCGTGGGCAGAGTGGGGCCGAGTGTGTCCTGTGCACGTGTGTGTGCGCGCGTGTGCGTGGCCTTGGACAGGGATGATGGTGGTAGCAGCCCCGGGAGAAGCTGGGGGACCCAATTCCTCTCTCTGTGCCCCCCTGGCTCCCGGCCTGAAGGCCTGAGAAACTGTGCAGAGTCTCGGCGCTCCTGGGGGGCCGCAGCACCCTGAAAAGTACCTGAGGCTCTAGGTCTCTGGGCCACCTGGAAGGTGGTGGCCGTGGCTCCGAGGACAGTCGTGATGGGGTGGATCGCGCCAGGTTCCTGTGCTGGTCCTGATGCCAAGTGTCCCCAAGAACACGGGGCTGGGAGCCACCGACCTGGCCACCCAGCCCCCGCCGCCTGTCTGTTCAGCCCCACCCTGACCCGAGGCCCAGGGACCTGGTGTGGACGCTGGCTCCTCCCAGTGCGCTTGGGCCTGTCCCAGTGTCAGCGCTTCAGGCCTGTGTCCCGGGGACACGGTGTGGGCACCATGCATGCCGGGCAGGGTGTCACCCTGGACCTGGGTTTGGCTCTAACTTTGCACGAATTCTGCACGACCTTGGGCAGAGTGTTCTTCGGGGCCAGTCAGTCCCGCCTGACGCAATGTCGCGCTTGCCTTGAGACACCCTTTATCCCCTCCCCCCTCCGCATAAACATAAAAGTTAAGGCCTGCAGAGGAAAAAATGTGCTTTTAAATTGCGTCCTTGCTTAGTGGCTACTAAAACGTTCCCTGTTCTTTTGACTGAATGTGTCGGCAGCAGACTAGGGACACAGGTGGGTGTGTTTTATGAGCCGCCGAGATCCCCAGCCTCAGCGATCCCCTCCCCTCCAGCCCGAAAACCCTGTCCCCCGCCAGGCTCCACGTCTCACCTGGATCCTCGGCCACCAGGTGTTTCCTTCTGCCGTCATTTTCCTCGGCCCCTGCCCCTAATCCTGCCCACCTGCCGGGCCCCTCCTGCCTCCCTCTCCTCCGTGGGTCTGGCCTGGGTCTGCTGTCCCAGCCCTCAGTGTTCCCTCCCGTCCTGGGCTGGGCTCCACGTGTGCGGTACACCTGGCCTAGCGTCTGGGCATCCGGGGGCACATCCCCAACCGAAACGGTGAGCTGATGGGGCTCCCGGGCTCCCTGTTTCAGAAGCAGAAGGGGAGTGGAGGCCCAGGACCTAGACTGGCCCCACCCGGAACTAGGGGGGCTGTGCTGTGCAAGACGCTGGATCAGACGCCGTCCACAGCTGCCTGCTGAGCTCCTACTGTGTGCCGGGCGCCGTCCAGAGCGGGCGGCGGGTGAAGTGCCTGAACACACACCACCAGTGTCCCCGGGCTGGGCGGGTCCCACGCCGGAGTCTGGGGGAAACTTGCCAGCAGGCTGACGGTCAAGCTTAGCTGAGCTGGCAGGAGGCAGCCTGGCGCCCACCCACAGGGTGGGTCAGGGAAGGCAGGGGAAGATGCCAGCCACCTGCTGGGCTCCCCGAGGTCAGGAAGTGGGGGCTCAGTGGTGCCGAGTCCTGTCGGGGACAGCAAATGGGCCTCCAGCCCCATCCCATTGGTGTCCTCTCTTGTAGGAAGTCCCCTGTTGTATTAGTAATTACTAATATTTATTAGTAATTTACGTTATTACCGTAAAACGTATCCAACAGGAAATTGACCACCTCTAGGGGCACAGCTCAGTGACCTCAAGTACGACGTTCACGCAGCTGCACGGCGGTCCCCTCGTCCATCTCCAGAACTTTCCCATCTCTGGGCACTGCGATGCACGCCCATCAAACACTCACGACCACGGGCCCTCCCCCAGCCCCTGGCGCTGTGCCCTCCAGCCAGGAGCCCCTTGACCACGCAGGACGCCGCGGTCAGCGACAGGCCACGTGTACAGCGCTGGGCCCACGAGAGCACAGTGGGGCTGGCAAACCCCCAGGGCCCAGCGACGCGGTCCCGCGCGCCCAGCACTCACGTGGTGGGGTGACGCCGGTGTGGCAGAGCCGCCGCGCTGCGGCCCCGGGGCAGCAGGGGGCGCACAGTCACGCCCAGTGCGCAGCCCTTCCAACGACAGTGGCCGCGGCTCGTGCGTGTTTGGTGCTCCCGGTGCTGTGCGTGGTTGTTATTGCGGAGGGCACGCTTTCCACTCACAAAGTTCGCTGTGAAACAGGGCGCGGCGCCGCCCAGCCCCAGCCGCACACGCCTCGGTTCCCCGCGTCTCTCTCCTCTGTCTGCGCCGCCGTCCTTTGCGCGCGCAGCAGGCTCATAGCCCAGGTGCATCGTGGGCGTCGCCACCGATCCCACGTCGCCCGTGTGACGACGAGCTCGCCCAACGACGCGTTTCCCGGGACGAAGCTCCCCACCGGGTGGCGCATGGCTGCGCGTTCTGGCTGGGCGACCTGGGTCCCTGTGGGTCTGTGGTGGTCGCGGGCTGGGTGTGCCCGTCACTCCCTCCTCCCACGCAGGACCTGTTTGTGTGTCTGTTTTAGAACTGCGTCCCCGGTAGACAACTGATGGTTGGAGCTTTTCCTTAAACCCGGCCTGGCAGTGTCCGCCTCTGACGCCGCTCAGCCTTAGGATTTTGCCGCGACGGTGCCATCTGGCGTCTAGCTGCTCGTTTCCTGTGGTTTTGTGCCTCGTCGTTTACCATCTTCTTTTATATTAAGTAGATATTGTCTGGCGCACCGTTTTCATTCTTTGGCTATTTTTCCTTTAAATACACTTTACTGATGATGCTGTTACAGTTGTCCCATTTCTCCCCCTTCACTCCCCTCCACCCTGCACACCCCTCCCACCCACATTCCCCCCTTTAGTTCATGTCCATGTGTCATAAGTTCTTTAGCTTCTACATTTCCCACACTATTCTTGCCCTCCCCCTGTCTATTTTCTACCCACCATCTATGCTACTTGTTCTATGTACCTTGTCCCCCTCTCTCCTCCTCCCACTCCCCTGTTGCTAACCCTCCATGTGATCTCCATTTCTGTGTTTCTGCTCCTGTTCCAGTTGTTTGCTTAGTTTGCTTGTGTTTTAGGTGTGGTTGTTAATGATTGTGAGTTTGCTGTCTTTTTACTGTACATGTTTTTTATCTTCTTTTTCTTAGATAAGTCCCTTTAACATTCCATAAAATAAGGGCTTGGTGATGATGAACTCCTTGAACTTGACCTTACCTGAGAAACACTTTATCTGCCCTTCCATTCTAAATGAAAGCTTTGCTGGATAGAGCAATCTTGGATGTAGGTCCTTGACTTTCATGACTTGGAATTCTTCTTTCCAGCCCCTTCTTGCCTGTAAGGTCTCTTTTGAGAAATCAGCTGATAGTCTGATGGGAACTCCTTTGTAGGGGACTGTGCCCTCATCCCCTGCTGCTTCTAGAATTCTCTCCTTCATTTTAATCTTGGCTAATGTAATGATGATGTGCCTTGGTGTGTTCCTCCTTGGGTCCAACTTCTTTGGGACTCTCTGAGCTTCCTGGACTTGCTGGAAGTCTATTTCCTTTGCCAGATTGGGGAAGTTCTCCTTTATTATTTGTTCAAATAAGTTTTCCATTTCTTGCTCTTGTTCTTCTCCTTCTAGCACACCTATGATTTGGATGTTGGGACATTTAAAGTTGTCCCAGAGGTTCCTAAACCTCTCCTCATTTTTTGAAATTCTTCATTCTGTTCTGGTTGGATGTTTATTTCTTCCTCTTGTTCCAAATTGTTGATCTGAGTCCCAGTTTCCTTCCCATCACTGTTGGTTCTCTGTAGATTTTTCTTTATTTCACATAATGCAACCTTCATGGCCCGGGTCTTTTTTCTGCTGTTGAATTACCCAGTGAGTTCCTGGAGCATCCTGATCACCAATGTTTCGAACTGTGCATCTGAGAGGTTGGCTATCTCTTTGTCATTTATTTCTAGGGCTTTGAACTGTTCTTTCATTTGGGCCTGTTTTTGTTTTTGTTTTTGTTTTGTCTTGGCGCCCCTGTGGGGCGGAGCCTTAGGTGTTCACCAGGGTGGGCCAACCCACCTCTCTGTGTAGTGACGCTGAATGCAGGTTTTTGGTCACCTCCGCCGCTTCCCACAAGCAAATTGGGCCCTTCTGGTGCTGGTTCCTGGGTGGGTGGGTTTGTGGTCCTTCCAGGACCCTGTGGGTCCCTCCAACGAACTCTCCTGTGAGGCTGGGAGTTTCTCCTGCTGCTGCCTCAGTCCCCTCAGTGAGAGGTTTTTGAGGCTTTATTTTCCCACCTGGAACCCTGGGTTGTGTGGTCTGTCTTGCTCCCCAGTTGTTCCTCCTGGTTTATCCACACATGATTGTGGGACCGCACAGTCCGCAAGCCACCACCTGGCCACGTGTCCTCTCTGCCCCTCCTACCGATCTGGATGAATATTTCTTCTTTAACTCCTTGGTTGTCGGACTTCCATACAGTTTGATTTTTCTGGCAGTTCTGGTTGTTTTTTGTGTTTAAACTTGTTGTTGTCCTTTTGGTTGTGTGAGGAGACACAGTGTATCTCCCTACGCCTCTGTCTTGGCTGGAAGTCCTTTGCTATTTTTTCGGATCTCTTTTTATGTTGTTTTCTTAGTGGTTGCTCTGGAGATGACTTTACCGTTTTAATTCATCACAGTCGACTTCGGTCAACAGCAACTCAATTTCACTAGAACACAGAAACTCCGCTCTACCAGTCCCGTTTCTCCCTCCGTGTGTGTGGTTTGTGGTGTTTTTGCCGTCTGTGTTAACTCACATGTGTTAGGAGCTCAGAAATACTGTCTTAAAGTTATTACTCCAAATAATCTTATTTCTTTTAAATTAAGTAGCACAAGAAAGGAGGAACTTTTTTTTTAAGATTTTATTTATTTATTTTTAGACAATGGGGGAGGGAGAAAGAGAGGGAGAGAAACATCAATGTGTGGTTGCCTCTCATTCGCCCCCTATTGGGGAGCTGGCCTGCAACCCAGGCATGTGCCCTGACTGGGAATTGAACCAGCGACCCTTTGGTTCACAGGCCAGTGCTCAATCCACGGAGCCACACCAGCCAGGGCGAGGAATATGTTTTTTAAGCCTTTCACTTTAAACTGTATGCTGTGTTGGCTATTGCTTCACTCTTGATTTCTTCCTGTGTGTTCAAGTCATCGCTGGTGACATTCCTTGTTTGATGTCCCTTTGTCTCACGTCCTGTGCTGTTATGGTCACTTACAGTACCTCTCGTTATGGTACAAGCCCAACTAAGTCAGCTCTTGGTAAGGTCACAGGACACCAAGTCACTAGAAAAATGCATTGTGGTTTTATATGCTCAGTGCATCGATCAGACAATGGAGTTTTTAACATACCATGTACCGCAGTATCAAAAAAAAAAAAAAAAACAGGAAACACGTAGGGATGCATTTATTAAGTGAAGAGCAATGTTTGCGCAATTAAAACTGCGAAGCACAGATGGAGACGCATAAGAAGGCCGAGTGAATGGAGAGACAGAGTGTCCGCAGGTTGGAACACTCGGTCTGGCTAAGCTGTGACTCCGTATTTTATTTTAAATCTTCTCGCCCAGAAGTCCGTGCCCTCTGGAGCCGCTCAGATTCTCAGCCAATCCGGTCCTAGGCTGTTTACCGTTGCCTTGGCAACCGACGGGGGCCCCTCCTACTCCACGTAGGATCTGATCCGGATGTCCCTGTGTCCGTTGTGGTTGCCTCTCACACGCCCCCTACTGGGGACCTGGCCTACAACCCAGGCGTGTGCCCTGACTGGGAATCAAACCAGTGACCGTTTGGTTCGCAGGTTGGCACTCAATCCACTGAGCCACACCAGCCAGGGCTATACTTGAACTCAACCTCATGAAGACATGTAGCTGGACAGGCTGGGGTCCGGCCGCTTGTCGCTGTGCACACGCACCCCACAAAGATCCCTGTGGGAGGAAGCAGGTTTTCATTAGCAGGGTCCCGGCCGGGTCCGAGGTGGCTGGAGCAGTCCTGATCTGAACCCTTCTCTGCCACGAGACCCAGAGTCTCCCTTGCTCCCAAAGGAACAGAAACAGCCCGGGCTGGTGCGGCTCAGTGGACTGAGTGCTGACCTGTGAACCAAAGGGTCGCTGGTTCAATTCCCAGTCTAGGGCACATGCCTGGGGGGCAGACCGGGTCCTCAGTGGGGGGCGCACGAGAGGCAACCACACATGGATGTTTCTCTCCCTCTCCCTCCCTTCCCCTCTCTAAAAAACGAAAATATACCAACGCCACGCCCAGAAGTTTCCCATTACTGCTTGCGTGTCCTTTCGGGGCTTGAGCCATGCGAACAGGTCTCCATCCTCCCTGGGGTGTGTGTTTGTGGGTCTCAGAGAGGCCTGGGTCTGGGCTGCGGTCGGTCCTGCAGGGGCAGCTCGGGCCTCCTCGCACTGCTCTCGGGGAGGGAGAGTGGAAGCAGCCCCGGACCTGGGTGCCGTGCAGGACTGGGTCACGGAGTCCCCAGGGCTGGAGCCCGGCCTGGCCGCCAGGCGTGCATCCCAGCAGGGGGCTGCCTCCGGGGGCTGGCGTCCGCGTGGGCCCCAGTGAGAGCCCAAGAAGCTGAAAGGCCAGGAGAGCAAGAGACCCGGTGCCAAAGCCTCTCCCGGAGTCCCGCCCGTGCGGAAGCCACCAACCGCGGCGGCCACGTTGGCCTTTGCGGAGGGCTTCCGGCCACCGTGTTTAGCCAGGGGGCAAAGCCTTGAACACCAAGCTCCTGGCTGCCTCGGGCCATTTCCTTCCTCTTGGCTGGGAGGGCAAGAGGTTCCTAACCTTTCATTTTGCCTGGGCTTTTTTTCTTCCTGCCCCGCCCCCACCCCACCACCTCCAGCGTCTGTGTTATAGCATCACCCTCGTACTGACTGTTCACAGGAGGTGGGGATGAGAAACCTGGGGGTGAGGGGTGGGGTCCCTTAGTCTCCCCTGGAGGGGCTGTCCGGTTGGCCACAACCCAGCCCCCTGGTGGAGGTGGGGTCCTCAGCGTTCACCTCAGCAGGGCCTGGCCTGCCTGCAAGGAAAAGGGGTGCTCACTGGGAAGAGCCACGGGGAGGCGGGAAAGTGAGAGTCGGGGACCCCCGGGAGGGGGGTGTCTGCGAGGAGGAGCCCCCGCCCCTCCAAGGGAGAGAGAGAGCCGGCCGGGTTTGGACTGGGTCTCAGCCACGCTCCAGCAGGCTCCAGCCCTGCTGGGTAGCAGGACGTGGGACCCGAGCACAGGTGCGTCCCGGGCTCGAGATGCCACCCCCGCGCAGCCCAACAGCAGAGACAAGGACGGGGTTCCAATCACACTTTTGTTGCTGTGAGACGCCAGCAGTCTGAGAAGGGGGCGGGTTCAAACCCTGGCCCCCAGCTTCCCTTGAGCTCTCAGAAGGAGGTTTATTCAGGGGAAACCTGGGCGTGGGGAGGGGAGACTCCCAGGGGGAGCGCAGACGGGTGTGCTGCTTCTCCTGGGGCGGGGGTGGGGATGACAGGACAGCGAGGTCCGCGGCCGGCCTTCTGTTTGCCTCAGAAACCCTCTTCCTCTCATCCCCACACCTGGGGTTCACAGCTGGGGAGGCTGCGTGCCCTCTGGTCCGCGAGGGCTGGTGCACACCGCTCACTCTCAGGGGTCCTCCGGGTGAGGCAGATGAGGTCGGGCGGTAAGTGGGCCGGACTGCCCGCCGTGTCTACCATCGTCGGCTCGGTTTCCCCATTCCACTCGCCCCGGTCGTTCCCTGGCTCCTTGCCTCCTGCTCAGAGGGGCCGTCCCTGTCGGACCCGGGCCAGTGGGCTCTGCTGCGTGCATCCCGCCCAGGCAGACAGACAAGACAGACGTGGGCCCGGAGGGAGGAGGAGTGTGGGGTGACAGGCCTCCCTGATGTTTGCAGGAATCACCAACTGCTGCGCACCCCGCCCTGTGGCCTTTCTTCTGCTCACCTCCCTGCTGGTCTTTTTCTGGTAAGAAGCTGCCGGGGCTGCTGGGGCCGGGCGGGGCCGGCGGGGCCTGGGGAGGAACAGCAGCAGGGGCCGGTCAGATCCCGGTGGGACGCCCCACGTTGTCCCGGTCCCCCGGCATCGCAACGCTGATGAGAGCTGCCCCCCCACCGCCCCGCCGAAGGCCCCTACCTCACACACCCTCTCACTCAAGCCTCACCTGTGAGTGAGCTGTCTTCTCCCCACTTCACAAGTGGGGAGTCAGGGTGAGGCAAGGAGCCCCCCTCAGCTGAGGGGCTGGGAGCGGGGCGGTCCAGCCAGGGAGCTGCAGTGTTAGCCACTTCCAGGCAGAAAGGTCCTGGAACCAGGAAGGGAAGTCAGGTGGCCCCTCTCCCGGGGGGGTGGGATCCTGCCAGGAATCTGCCCCTGGGGCAGCCTCGGATGGCGGTGCCGGCCACCCATGGGGACCCACTCCTGCTGCTGCAGGGGTGTGGGTGGGTGCGCTGGCCCCAGCAACAGCCTGGCCAGGCCCTGGCAGGCAGCCGCTCCGCAGAGCTCTGGGCCTACAGCCCGGGGTTCCCACTCCTGCTTTTCCTGAGGGTGGTGGACAGGCCCCCCCAGGCCCGGGCTCTCACCAATGGCCTTGGGGGCTCTTCTGCAGCTCGGGAGTCCTGAGCCCAAGAATTCCGATGCTGAGGACCAAACCAGAAGGAGAAGGGTGAGCCAGCGAATCATGGGGCCCCACCCCCACCTGCGGTGACACATTCGGGGGGTGGGCCTCCTCCTCTTCCCTCTCCCCACTCAGAGCAGCTCAGCCAAGTCCCTGGCCTTGAAGGGCCACCTGCGCAGGACTGACCCCATATGTCTGGCTTCCATCTTCACCTCCCTGCTGACCTCGTGCCTCTGGGGCCAGCTGCAAGGCCATGAACCACCTCCCGCTGGCCGGCCCTCCCCTGCAAACACGCCTCTCTCACCGTGGCCCTCACCTCCGTGGTGGACGCCAGTGGTCTCTCGTCCCCCTGACCCTGGTCCTGCTCTTGGCATCGGGCCACTCCCAGCGTCAGCGAGGCTGGGAGGTTCCAAGATCTGTGTCCCCAGGAGAGACAAAGCTGCGTCACCTTTGGCGACCTGGCCTCTCGGAAGCCCCACAGCATCAGAGGTGTCGGGCACCGGGGGGCCAAGGCCGGTCGAGTGCAAGGTTGCAGACCCGGCCCATCTCACTGTAGGAGGGGCCGCCTTCGAAACCACCGCCCCCGCTCGGTCTCAGCTCAGCAGCGTCCCGGGGAACGTGGGGCCTGCAGCGCCTGACACCCCCACGTCGGGGGCCTGCAGGGACCCAGGCCAGCGCCGGGGCCCCCGCCCACAGCGATGGCCTGTGTCGGACTCAGTCCGAGTCCACACTGCAGGCCACCCCCAGCGGTGACCCCTGACCGGGGGCCCTGCGCGCTCCTGGCGAAACCCCACTGTTCTTGTTCTCCTTTTGCAGCGAGGCAGCCGGAAAGCCGACGCAGGCTGTCCCGCAAGCGGTGGAGTCACCGAGGTACGGTGTGTTCCTTTGGCGCCTCCTGTCCCATCGATACCTGCCCTCCAGCCCGAGCGCGGGAGGGGACAGGCTGGCTGTCTTCCCACGCTCCCTTCCCCACTGCCCGCGTGTAGCTGCTGTGGTCTCCACCAGCTGATGGCACTCGTTTTCACTCATTTTTTGTTTTTAAAGGATTTTCTTTTATTTTTAATATTTATTTTTTTTAACTTTTTTTTTAAAGATTTTATTTATTTTATCTTTAGAGGGGAAGGGAAGGAGAGAGGGAGAGAAACATCAATGTGTGGTTGCCTCTCGTGCGTCCCCTGCCGGGAACTGGCCTGCAACCCAGACATGTGCCCGGACTGGGAATCGAACCGCGATCTGTTGGTTCACAGGCCTGCGCTCAATCCATTGAGCTACACCAGCCAGGGCTATTTATTTATTTTTGAGGGAGAGAAACATCAGTGAGTGGTTGCCTCTTGTGTGCCCCCTACTGGGGACCTGGCCCTCAACCCAGCCAGCCATGTGCTCTGACTGGGAATCGAACCTGTGACCCCTCGGTTCAAAGGCCGGTACTCAGTCGGCTGAGCCACACCCTCCCAGGCCAGCACTTGGTTTTAAAGCCAGTGACTGACCCCTGGGTTGCTGGGGTTGTGGGCTTCACTGGTGCTGAAACAGGTAAATCTCGGGCATCCGGGATGCGCGGCCACCTGCCCTTTTGCTGTGAGTGTTTCACCGTGGTGAGACACACGGGACCTAAAACGTGCTCTTAACCACTTTTGGGAGCACAGCTCAGCAGCATCAGGGACAGTCACGCTGCCGTGCGGCCACCGCCACGGTCCTCTCCGGAACCTTCCACCTTCCCACATGGACGCTGGGTCCCCGAGGAACGCCCTCCCCCACCCCTGCCCCAGGCCCCGGGCCACCTCCTGTCTCTACAAGTACAGCTGCTGCAGGGACCTCCCGTGCCGGCGCTTGCCCTTTGGCCACGGCCCACTTCCCGGCACGGTAACCACAAAGGCCGCCCCCCTGTGGCGTCTGCCAGAGCCCCCTTCCTCTTCAGGGCAGGACCCTACTCCTAAACGCCGCCTGGGAATGGAATCGCCGTTGCTTTGGCGATGGCCGGTGGCCCCCGAGTGGTTTTCCTGGGGCTCCGCAACACTTTGGTTGGGACTGGCTGCTGCACCGACCGACGTGTCCCAGGCTGCAGCCGCAGTTGGAGTGGGTGTCCTGGCCCCCAGCCGGTGACGCCGCAGAGCCACTTCCGACGCTTCAGCGCTGCACGTCCGATGGCCATTCCTTTGGGCCAGCTACCCACCCGGAGGTCACTTCCAGGCCCTCCCAGCCCACAGTGAACACAGACGGGACCCCTGGGACTCCCCGCCACCCGGGGCCTTTGGCTGCAGCACCCGCCCCCTCTCCGCAGCTGCGCCGGCCCTTGCTGCCGCCCACTCAGGCCATCTTGTCTGGTTTTGCAGGATGGTGTATCCCCAGCCCAAGGTGCTAACACCCTCGTGAGTAAACTTCCCCGGGGTCCCCGCCCCCCTGGAGGAAGGCAGTGCAGGGCATCCTGCCAAAATCTCTCTGGGGCACCGCCGTTGCCCCATTCCCTTCTCTGGTTGGCCCGAGCCCCACAGAGATTATTCTCTGTCCATCCCTGTTTCCTGTCCTTTGTTCACCCGCGAAAGTGTTGGAAGTGAGGGGCCTTCCTCCCAGGGGAGGGTGCCCCTTTGCTGGCAGACCCCAGCTCCCGCTGGGTCCTCAGGGTGCAGCGTTGGTGGCTCACACAAGTCTGCGTGGGGGAGGTTTCCTGCACAGCCCGGGTCCCTCTGGAAGCACGGTCAGCCCGGGGTGCTGAGCGGGTGGGGTGGGGGGTCCGCAGCGGGGGTGGGGAGCACAGGGCACAGCAGTCACCCTCCTGCCAGCACACACATGGCCCTGCGGCTCTCTCACACTGCAGAAGGAGCGATGTCCTTGTCCTGACCCCTTGGCTGGCCCCCATCATCTGGGAGGGGACCTTCAACATTGACATCCTGAATGAGCAGTTCCGGCTCCAGAATGTCACCATCGGGCTAACGGTGTTTGCCATCAAAAAGTGAGTAGGTGACAGGAGAGGGCACAGGGACCAGTGGAGGGGGTGGCACGTCCTCAGGGTCTGCCTTTGTGTGCAGGGCAGAGTGAGGGGCGGCCTGCCCTGCCCCCCCGAGGGGCAGGTGTGAGAGCCCACAGTCCACGTGTGCACGGCGGTGCCGGCTGGCTTCCGGGGACGGGCTCCGGGGGTCGGGCTGCATCTCAGCCCTGGGGGGGATTTACTGACACACCAGGTGCAGGGCGGGGCACCAGTGAAGCCCCTCGGTGCTGCCCGAGAAACTGAGGGTCTCCTGGGGCTCAGCACACATTCCTAATGGGGGGAGCTGCTGTCCCTCCCCATGGTGGGTGGCAGGTGGCCCTCGGGACCCCAGGGAAGAACCACCCATGTAGGGCAGTTGGAGAAGATACCCCAGGGTGGGGGAGCCCTACGAACAGGGCCCAGAAGCTGATACCCTTGAACTCTAAGTTGGAGCCTAAGCAAGCCCCTCATTTTCCTGGGGTCCCCCTCTCCCCTCCACACATGTGGGACCTGATCCTGATCCATGATGGGGGTAGTTCGGGGGTAGTTCCACCCTCCTGGGGCGTCCAGCAGTTCACTGAGGACCCTGCTGGCAGGCCCCCCGCTGCCTTCAGGAAGGACCTTGCAGGGGTGCAGACGGCCCTGTTGGGGCACCAGGGACAGCCCCCTGGAGGTGGAGGGGGCAGGTGGTGTGGCTGCCTGGTTTCAGGCAGTCTGCCGGGCTCGAGAAAGGGGGCTGCCCGGCAGGATGGGGGGGCCTGTGGGGGTCAGTCAGGGGAGGGGCCCCTGGTGGGAGGCTTCCTACGGGGGCAGGACCTGCAGGGGTTCCCCGAGGGGCACAGTACAGGGCTGTGACCCAACTGCTGCTCGGCGGACCGAGGGGTCGCCGCTGTTTCCAGCCGCCTCTGCCTCAGGCCCTCCTTCACAGGATGGGGTGCAGATGGTCCCCCCCACCTCCAGGAGCAGAGGGTTAGGGAGGCCTGGCCCACAGCTCGCTCAGGCCAGGCCGGGGGCGTGGCTGGTCCTTGAGGAGGACGCACTTGCTCCTTGGCCCCGGGGCTGGGTGTCCCTGCCGCACCATCTCCGCGTCCCCGCAGGTACGTGGCCTTCCTGAAGCTGTTCCTGGAGACGGCGGAGGAGCACTTCATGGTGGGACACAGGGTCAACTACTACATCTTCACCGACCGGCCGGCCGGCGTGCCCCTGCGGGGCGGCCGCCGCGTGGTGGTCCTCGAGGTCCCCGCGGCCCAGCGCTGGCAGGACATCTCCATGCGCCGCATGGGGATGCTCAGCAGCCACTGCGAGCAGCGCTTCCTGCGCGAGGTGGACTTCCTGGTGTGTCTGGACGCGGACATGCGCTTCCGCGACCACGTGGGCGTGGAGATCCTGGCCCCGCTCTTCGGCGTGCTGCACCCCAGCTTCTACGGGGCCGCCCGCGAGGCCTTCACCTACGAGCGCAGGCCGCAGTCCCAGGCCTACATCCCCTGGGACCAGGGCGACTTTTACTACATGGGGAGCTTCTTCGGGGGCTCCGTGCCCGAGGTCCACCGGCTCACCGAGGCCTGTCACCAGGCCATGGCGAGGGACCGGGCCAACGGCATCGAGGCCGTCTGGCACGACGAGAGCCACCTGAACAGGTACCTGCTGGACCACAAGCCCAGCAAGGTGCTGTCCCCAGAGTACATGTGGGACGAGGCACTGCTGGGCCAGCCGGCCGTCATGCGGAAGCTGCGGTTCGTGGCCGTGCCCAAGAACCACCAGGAGATCCGCAACCCCTGAGGGGTGCGGGGAAGGGCGTGGGGGCCGCCTCCCCGGGAGCCGCCTGGAAGGGAACCTTTGTGACCCCAGGGCACAGCTGCGCTCCCCTGTTCTGTCCCGCGGAGAAAACCGCTGAGGCCAGGCACTGCCCCCTCGCCCAAATACAGGCCTTCCCGCACCACCGCCCCTGTCCCCACCCCATGCACAGGCCTGCAGGAGGCCGGCCCCATGCCCGGGGCACAGGTGCCTGGAGCCGCCCGCCATCAGCTTCCCACAGGAGGGGGGGAGGCTCCTTCCACTCTGAGGAGGCCGCAGAGGAAGTCCCCCCCCCAGGCAGGAGGGAGGTGTCTGTGACACAGTCACAGGGTCACATGGGCCTGGGGCACACACACAGCTCCTGCTCCAGGCCCGGTCCCCTCCCTTCGGAGGCCCACTCGCAGCAGACAGGCACCTCCAGCGTGCAGGTGGGGACGAGGGATGACAACCCTCTTGGCAGACACCTGAGTGCCCGTCCAGCCCAAGGCACTGCCCACCGGGGCAGGACCGCCCCCTCCTGTCACCTGCAGCCATGCCTGGCCCACGGGGAGCCAGCGGTAAAAGCAGGGGTTTCTGGATGATGAGAAGATGTCAATTGCCAAGAAAACCTGTGTCTTTTACTCAGAAAGGGCTTCTGGGCCCCTCGGGGAGGCCTGCTCCTGGTGTAACACGCACATGTCCCAGCCCTGCCTGTCCTGGTGACCCGCAGAAGGGCCCGCCGTGCGGTGGTCAGATCCGCGGGGTCAGCGGGCGCTCTGGGGTGCCCAGGGGCACAGGTGGCAGTGACCGTGTCCAGGACGGTGGGTGAGATGTGCACCCGCTGCTGCGCGGGGCTTCCCATCCGCCGGCCTCCTCCTGGGCGGGACTCAGCAAGGCCCCCACTCCCAGAGCTCAGAGGGTCCCCAGGGCTGCCCGTGGCCCCAAGAGGCCGGCTCCGCCCCTGGACGGTTTAGAGCCATAACGCTTCTGGCCGGTGACCCCGAGCACTCCCTGGACCAGCGGCACCGGGAAGAGCCAGACGCCGGGAACCGAGGAGGATGGGCACCCCCTGCTCTTTATTGGCACCTTCTGCTGGGACCCCCAGAGCTTCTCAGGGGCGGCCCGGCTCACTGGACGCTTCGAAGAGTCATGTGGTGGCCTTTGGCGAGCTCAGGTCGCCAGGAACGTTGGACAACATTTACTCCAGATTTTGAAAACGTTTCCTGTCCACGAGGCAGCTTTTCATTCACCACGCGGTCCGAGTGGGCGGCGGGCCTTTGCCCGCACCCGAGGGCTTCAAATAGCTTTGAAAACTATTGCTGCTGTTGATGCAATGAAACGCCTCCAAGATTATTTCTTTAAGCCATTAATGTGAATGCAAAACGTGGACTTGCTTTACAGCCAAGATTCAGGAAAGTTACGATTCGCCCTTCCGCAAATCTGAAAAATTCCTATTGCGCAGTGAGCGCCATACATCTTGTCCTGTTTGGACAAGAGGGGGCGCCATACTGAAACTGTGAGAAACTAAATACCTTGGGGAGTAAAAAGATCATAATGTGTTGATTGTTAATAAAAAAGAAGATGAAAAAAAAACACTTGCCAGGTGTTTATGGGATGAAAACTCATGTCTGAAACATAGCGAACTCCCAGAACTCATTTAGAAAAAGGCGGCAATCCAGGAGAAATAATAGGCAAAGGCTCGACTGGGCACATCACCGAAGGGAACCCAGGGGGAATGAACCACGTGCTCCCCCCCAGACCCGCAGTCGGGGGGGGACCGCGGCTGGAGCCCGAAGGACAGCGCAGGCCGGCCGGCCTCAGGGCATGATGGTGCTCGCACAGGAGGCTGCGGGAGGGGGGAGCGCGGAGAGGAGGGGCTGGGGTCAGGTTGGCCGTGACAGGTGGGCTGCTGTCCCCGGTTTCCCGTCCCCCCATCCGGGGCACCGCTGACGGCAAAGCCAGGCGGCCGCTGGTCCTCCAGCCACAGCGCAGAGGCCTGAGCAGAGGGCCGTGTGGGCTCCGGGAGGACACCGGGTGGGCCCGCAGGGTGGCTTCGGGTCTTCACGAAGTGGCATCGTCACCTGCCATCCCCCCTGCCGCCCGTGTGTGGGCGCTCCAGCGTGCTTTACCGTCTTTCGGGAGGATGGTCGCCCCCCTTGTGAGCTCCAGAATCTCACATATGTCTATGAACTTCCTCACGCTCGGGAAGCTGGACACGTTCTGTCTGCCTGCGGGCGGGAAGCAGGGTCCTCACGTCAGCGTGGCCGGCGCTGGCTACCTGGGCCACCTGGGGCCGCCCCCCACCCCCCAGCTCAGCCCCTCTGAGATGCCTTCAGAGCTCCTGGGACAGAAAATCAAGACGACAGCTGGCGGGGTAAGGGGGTGACAGGGAAATGTGGGTGTCCCCAGTGAGGCTTCAGAGGTGGGGTCGCCGCACAGGGTCCTTGGGTAGCCCTCTCTCAGCTCACTCAGTGCCTGCTGGTCAGGCTCCGCTGATGCCCCCGCCCCCAGCTGCGCTGCCAGACCTGCGCCGGAGACTCCCCAGGAGCCCCCCCAGTTCTGCAGCAGAGCCCCTCCCCCCTCCCCCAGGCCCCCCTCTCTGTGCCCAGAAGCAGACTGCGCTGCGCCCCATCCCCACACCGGGCAGAACCTCTTCCTGGTTCCACATCCAGCCCTCTGTACCCCCCCACCTCCCTGCTCCCTGCTCCTGCCACAGCCCCTGTGTCGGGGCTCTGCACCCACCAGGATGGTCTGCCCCATGCCTGGCTCTTCCCTTCTGACCTCCTCTCTGCAATGGCCACTGGGGGACCTGTCCACGTGGTCTCAACATGCAAGGCCCACGCTCTGCACACCAGCCCCACCCTCTGCCAGCCTGCACCCCGCAGGCCAGGCCAGACACGGTCGATGGCCTGCTGGGTCCCCCATTCGTCGGGGCAGCCCAGGGTGGAGGCATCAGGTGGTGGGCCTAGGGGGACGACAAGGGTGGGTCCTCGGGCAGGGGTCGTGCCCTCGTAGGAAGAGGAAGTGGCTGGAGCTGCCCTGCCACGCGAGGACCCACCAGAAGAGGGCTGCCCCCGAACCCCACTTGGCCTGCAAGCTGCGCCCTGCACCACCAGCAGCAAGGTCTTGTGTGAGCTGCCCGCCCCTCCCCTCCCCGCCCCGCACCCTCTGAACTCACTGCCCCGGACACCGGCCCCGGGGGGCGGCTACGGCGCGCTGGACTCACTGAATAGCAGCAGGGTCTTGGAGGTCCGGCCGGCCCGCCCCAGGCGCAGGTCGACCACGCCGTAGCTGTAGTCGGTGGACAGCACGCGGAAGCCCTGCACTCCCTTCGCTGGGCGGCAGGGGGAGCACACGGCTGCCTGACTCCCGCCGGCACGGGGCGGGGCCAGCCAGGGGCGGGGCCAGCTAGGGGCGGGGCCTGGCGCCCCCCCCCCCCGCCCCGGAAGGCTCTGGGACGGCTTGGGGCCCATCCTGCCCCCCAATATTCTCCAGGGCAAAGGGGTCCCTGGGGCACAGTGTCGTCCTGGGAGTCCTGTCCAGGGTTTCCGGGGCCAGGAACCCATGGGTCCCCCACCCCGCGGTCTCCCCTCGGCCCGGGCCCTCTACCCACGGGTGTTCCTGAACACGGCCTTCTTCCCGTCTTTCCTCAGAATGAGCGTGTGTGACTGGCACCCCTGCACCCTGGGGGGCGAGGGGGGCTGTGAACTCACCGCGGGGGTGGGGGGCCGCTCCCCACCACAGCCACCGGCCACCCAGCACCACCCTCTCCTCCCAACCTCCATTCTGGGGGTGCCTGGGCGTGGGGGGCACCTGGAAGCCTCCCTCCCCAGCTCCTGTCCATTTGAGGCTCTGCTGTTCTGGAACTTTCCAGTTTGGATGAGGGTGGGCCCCACAGCTTAGGGAGCCTCCAAAGGCCCACTGCCTGCCCAGGGCCGCAGGGACTGTGGTGGCCTCTCCCAAAACCAGCCCTTTGAATTTCAGGGGCCGGAAGTGAAGGGGGTCGTAGCTGCGGGCTCAGTCCCTGTGAGATGTCCAGGCTGACCCTGGACTCCGCCCCACCCGACCCCTTTGCCCGACGTAGAGGGAGCCGCCTGGCGCTGCTTTTGGCCGGGCGTCTGCGAAGGGGGCGCTGGGGGCGCTGTGCTGCCCCTCCTCACCTGTTAAAGGCGAGGACCACCCTCAGCCGGCCCACCTCGCGAACCTGCACCACAGCCGCACCCAGCTTCCTCTGGTCTCTGCCCGGCAAGAACCTCTGGGTGTCAGAGGCGATGGCAAGAATGTACCAGAACCCTGAAAACTGCAGAGAGGGAGCTGGGGAGCGTGGATGTGGGCCCCACCCCCAGGGCTCCCGCTGCACAAGGGGCCCTGCCTGAGGCCCAGCCCACATCCAGGCAGTGGGGGTCTCACCCTGAGTGCTGGCCCCCCATCCCGTGCGGGCCTCCCAGGGGTCCCTTTCCTTCCAGCTCCCCCTTGCACCTCCTCCCACCAACTTCCTGCTACACACTCGCGCTCCCGCGCACAACTGGAAGTCCACCAGCCTGTGCCCACGGCCACCCCCGCCGGAACCTTCCACCGCCGGTGATGACATTATTCCACAACAAGCCCTGCTCATTCCGCCCCCACCGCTGCCCACCTGGCGTCTCCAGGTGACCCCCAGCCACACCTGTCTGGGGCCTTCGCTCTGCCCCACCTCCAGGCTCCCGGCCCACGGGGCCCACGGTAGTCGGTTGAGATTTGCAGTCCCAGACTGTCCCCCACAGAGACCGCCAGCCCCTCAGGGAGAGGCCCGCTGGGCTGCCCGCTGCACCGGGTGGAGTTTGCCCGCCTCAACAGGCTGCCTGTGTTTTGGGGGCGGAACGGCAGCCCAGCTGCCCCAGCTGCACCTGCCCCTTTGTGGCCAGGCACCGGGCTCAGGGTTGGCGGCACCAGGCTCACCTTGTTCCAGTTGAGGTTGTGGGACTCCCTGGGGAGCTGCCCCCACGGCTGGGACCCCACAGCCAGCACCAGCACCAGCACCAGCACCGGCCCGGGCGGCAGCCACCCCGGCCCCATCCTCGCCTTCCTCGCTCAGCCACTGGACTCCGAGTTTAAATCTCCCTGTGCCCCTGCCCGGCCGTGGGTGTGGGGCCACCCCGGAGCCTCCAGAGGGCTGGGGATGGGCCGGCGGGGAGGGACGGGGCTTTGGGCCCTCCCCCTGCACGAGGGCCAGCCCTGGGCTCTCAGCCACCCCGGGTGGGGGTGGGGGCGGGGCGGGGGGGGGTGGCCTGCCTGGAAGGCCCTGAAGACGGAAGCCATCGCTGAGCCTTTCGCCCCCAAGGCCCTTGTCTCAGGGGGCGTCTCACCCAGCAGTGAGGCCGCCCGGGGGGAGCAATGTCACTGAGGGTCCCTGCATGGGGGCACACGTGTGGGGGGCCTGGGCTGGATGTGTGTGCGTGTGTGCACCTGTGCATGTGGGTCCTTGCACAGGCAGAGGCCCCCGCCTGCACCTGACCATGAGGGCCAGGCGGCCCCCTTGCTCTGCCTGCCCAGCCCCCCCCCCCCCCGGTGGCCTTGCTTTTGGCAGGACTTGAGGCTCCAGAGGACAGAGGAGCTCAGGCCCTGCCCCAGCCACCAAGCCCAGGTGGGGGGTCAAACTCGGGCCTGGACACTGCGTGCTCCAGCCAAGCACCCCAGTGGGCACTGGTCCAGCTCCCTCAGCCCAGCTCCCTTGGCCCAGCACCCAGCCGGACTGCGTCCAGGCCATCGAGTCTCGCTCCCGCCCAAGCCGCCCAGCACCCCCACTGCCTGGAGACCTGGGGACCCCTGCAGAAGCAGCTGCTGCTTCCAGCCCAGCCCCTGCCTCCTAGCCAGCGCCTGCGTGCGGGTATCCCCAGATCCACAGGAACTCTGAGGAGAGATGCAGGCGCAGGCCGGCCCTTGGTCCCAGAGCTGACTCTGCTCTGGGGATGAGCTTGGGTGAGGCCGCGCCCCGCCCTGCCCCACCCCACCCCACCCCACCCCACCCTGTCCCAACTGGAGCTGAGAAGGTGGCACCGGTCCTACTGCCTGGCACATACGAGACACCAAGGGCCAGTTTGTAGAATGATTTTATTTGGTTCTGCAGTCAGAGCCCCTGGGAGAAGCCGGCCCAATGACCAGCACCTGGGCAGCTGAGTGCGGGAGGGAGCGCCGGGCAAGGCCCACCAGGTCATGGCGGGCACTGTCCCCCCCAGGGGCCACAGCACTCACTGAAAACCAAGACACACACGGGGGACTCAGGTTCACTACAGAGGCATCTGCTCTGCCCTCTGGCCCTTGGCCATTGGGTCCTGCTGCCCTCTGGGGTGTGTGGGCTCCCAGGGCCCCAGGCCCTTCCTGCCGCGTGGGGAGCCCAGGGAGCCCAACCGCGCTTGGGAGGCGGCTTACCTGGAAGGCCTTGTGTGCACAGGTGACTGGAAGGAGCGGGAGGGGCGGTGGGGAGGGGCGGTGAGGAGCGCAGTTTGCACAGCACCGGCCCCCACCCGGTCTCCGCAAGCCGGGCCCATCCCTGCAGGCCTGACTGGGTGCAGTGACTCCTTGAAGGGCCCCCCAGTCCTGCCCTGAGGGTCCCCGAGACTGAGCAGAGGCTCCCGGCCACACTCACCGTCCGCCTGCAGCTGGGCCTGCTGCTGCGACAGGAAGCCCAGGCCCTGGCTCCACTTGGTGAAGCGGCTCACGGCCTCCGGGCTGGCCCGCTGCGTTCGGCCTGGAAGGGTTGGGGGCGCCCTCCCTGTGAGAGCCGGGCCTGGGGCCGGCCGGCGAGGACGGCGGTCCCTCGTCTGACCCCAGGGCCACTCACTGTACAGCTCCACGGTGCTGAAGGCCTCGTCCTGCTGCTCCAGTTGCGTGAACACGATGGCGAAGTCCCGGAAGTCGGTGCCCAGCACCCGGTACTCCAGCACGCCCCGAGCTGGGGAGCGGAGCCCTGTGGGGCGGGCAGCGGGCCAGGGGACCCCGGCCTCTGTCCCCAAGCCTGCCCACCACACCGCACACAGAGCTCCTGGTGACCGTGGACGGGGCATCCGGAGAGGAACCGCAGCGTGAAGGGCCAGGCTCCCCGGATCCTGTCCCCACCAGGGCCAAGTCCCACCGCCCGACGCACCACAGAGGGGGCCTGGGGTCCCAGCCGAGCCCGGCAGGCGCGGGCGAGGCCTCTGTCCTCAGAGTTGGCACCCAGCCTGTCTGGCTTCCAGGCGGTGAGCTTGCTGAAGCCTCCGAACAGAGGCGCCCCTCCCCCACCTGCCACACTGGCCCTGCCTGCGGGGGCCTGCGGGGGCCTGGGGTGGCTGCAGGCGGCTGAGGCCCAGGGACAGGGGGTCCGCCCCCGCCCTGCCTGGGCGAGCCCGCGGCCGCCCCTCCTTACAGGGGTTCTGGAACACCCAGGCGGAGTTTTGTCGCAGCAGCTCCACCACGTCCACGTGGCATCGCTCCAGCCTGGAAAGGACAAGGTCCAGCACCCAGTCCTCGCGGCCGCGGAGGTGCCAGGCCTGCCCAGAGGCCCAGAGGCCCAGAGGCCGGGCAGAGGCGCAGCTCCGAGCAGAGCCCAGCCAGGAGGGGCGGCCGCCCACTGGTGGGGCCCACTGGTGCGGGCGTCCTGGCCGCGGTGCCCGGCGGGCACGGGGCACGTCCCCTCACCTGTGCCGGGACGACAGCACCTTCAGGTTGTTTCCGGGAGTGAGCGTCACCACGACCCCCTCGATGTTCTTGGTGGCCTTCTCCACCGCGAAGCCCCTCTCCCCAGAGGCCACGGCGACGACGTACCAGGACCCCAGGAGCTGTGCAGGGCAGGAGCCAGTAAGAGGCACCCACTCCAGACGTGGAGGCCCCTCTCCACGGGGGAGCCCGTGCCCGACGGGCTGGCCCAGGGGGGTGGGGCCCCACGGGAGGCAGTTACCTGCTTAGGGTCCAGCCTCCCCAGCCAAGCTGCCTGGGTCCCAGGCCCCAAGGCCAGAGCCAGGAGGGCCACCAGCACAGCCCTCATGTTCCCCGAGGTCCGTACACCCACACACACCCTTGGCCGCGGTTGCAGTCCCGCCAGGCCCTGGAAGCCCATTTATATGGCTCCGAGTGCGTCGCTGTGGGCGGCCAGGAACCGCCACTCACGGCTCCTGGCCTCTCTTCCTGCCGGGTGGCCGAGTCACCCGAGGGCAGGCGCTGAGTCTTCCCCAGTGGCCTCCACACCCCACACCGGGCCCAGTGTGTGCCCTGCTGACCTTGCGTCTTGACACTTCCTTCCCCTTGGAAGGCTCCGGAGCAGGCACCCTAATCCCAGGCCGCACCGCCGTCTCCCCTCTCTCCCAGGGGGTCCAACCCTCTCCCTTGCTCCTTCTGGAAAGGCCAGATCTGCTGCTCTTATGCCCAGCCAAGGTCAAGTCCAAGGAGAGACGCAAGAACAACTGGTTCTTTCAGAAGGTGTTGTTTTGGATAATTTTTGTTTCCATCATTGAAAGCACAAAACATCCCCCCAAAATCACAAAAGGCTCCCCCTCCCTCCTGGACCACCCACCCTTCTGCTCTTCGGGCCCCGGCACCTCCTGTTCTTCCGTCCTCCACGCTCCGCCGCCTGCCTGGGCCGGCCCACGCTGGCCAGCCTCTGCCCTGCGACCTCCCACCTCTGCTCTCATGGGTCCCCCAGCAGCCGAGCCCAGGGGGCTCATCAGCACCTGTCTGAGCCCCGAAAGCTGGGGAGGTGGCGGGAGGACCCTTCACTGGCGGTGGGTTGGGTGGAGGCTGAAATCCATGTTCCCGCCCCCCAGGCTGGCTGGCTCTCAGGGGCTCTGTTGCCAGAAGAGCAGGCAAGATTTGGAAGGTGGAGGAAGGACAAGCCATTTGTCCTGCCAGGGCTTTGCGGGGGTGAGGGGGCCGAGGAAGGGCCCTGCCACCCCCACGTGGGAGATGAACCCGCAGGTGAAGGTGAACGGAAGTAAACCCTTCCTCGGGGGCCCAGAAAGTCTCAGGCCTTGAACTTGGGTCAGCATGTCTCTGACACACATTCGGGCCCCAGCCTGGGCCGTAGAAACGTCCGATTTCTCTGCGCCAAGAGCCACGTGTGGAACGAAGCGGTGAAGGACCTCTGAGTCACCGAAGACGGTGACGATGATTCTAGAACGGAGTCTCTGCACAACCCGCCCCACACCGCACGGCCCCGAAAGAAGAGAAAGCGTGGGAAAGCCCCCGTGCCTGTAAATGACAAACCCCACCGCCCAGCCGGGACAGCAGGGGCCGTGAGAACCGAAAGCGGACCGAAAGGGGCCCCAGGAGAAGCTCCTGAACGGGGCGGGCAGAACAGCGCCAGGGGGCCAGGCGCGGCTTCAGGAAGGCGCCCTGCTGGGGCGGGGGTCAGAAGCCGACTCCCCGAGCACACACCCCGAAACACACGCACTAGAGAGAGCCCCCTGCGCTCGAGTGACCGGCGCCTCCCGCTGCCGAAGCTGCCACTGCCACCCAGGGGTGCAGGAGACTCGGGCCGTCCCAGCTCAGCCGCTGTGTGGAGGAACCCAAGTGACAGTACGGGACAGACACCCCGGGGGCAGGGGGCGGGAGGCAGGAGGGTGCGGACAACTGACACCCGCTCGCCACCGAACCAAACCCGCTGCAGCAGGAAAGGGCCCTTTTACAGCCCAGGAGCGGAAAGGAAAAAAAACGGGAGAGAAATGCCATCGGAGCCGGTTGCCGTGCTCAGGACACAGGTGCACCACGGGCTCTGCAGGTAAAAAGGCGACAGAGTCTGCAGGACAATGACAGCGCTTCCGGGGGAGAAGCAAGCCGGTGACAAGCTCCCAGCGCAAACAGAAAGCAGCAAGGTCCGAGTCACCCACCGCCAGGTGCGGCTCAGGACAGGGGGCCTGGAAAACACCATCAGTCCACATCTTGATAATGTTGGCGGTGGAAAAACGGCACCAGGTGTCAGACCCCGGTTCAGCAACTCAAGTTCTTGAGTTCTGGCTAAGAAAGAACCCAGGGTCCTGGCTGGTGTGGCTCAGTGGAGTAAGCGCTGGTCTGTGAACCACAGGGTCACCAGTTCAATTCCAAGTCAGGGCACATGCCTGGGTTGCGGACTGTAGGGGGTGTGGAAGAGGCAACCACACATGGATGTTTCTCTTCCTCCCTTCCCCTCTCTCTGAAAATAAATAAAATATTTTTTTCTTTTTTAAAAGAAATGACAAGAGGGAGGGAATGACCTTAGGGACAGAAGGGAAAACAGTTCATCAACGGAAAGTACTTTGCTGGCTTTGAAGCAAATCTTTGAAGCTCTCAATGAAAAGGATACACTTAACAGGACAATTCAGTTTGTTGAAATTGACCCTTTCAGAGACAGACAGGCGTTGTACGCAGAGAGCGGACAATGGAAAATGGGTCCTAGGTGAGAGATCACCGATGATGGGTGGTGGGTGGACACATGGATGGACGGATGGACGGATGGACAGATGGTGGAGGGATGGATGGATGGATGGATGGATAGGTGGACAGGTGGCTGGCTGGTTGGATGGATGCATGGACAGATGGATGGACAGACGATAGACGGCCAACAGCTGCAGAGCTGTGCAGGCGCAGGCAGGCCCGGCGAGGGCGCAGCTCCGACCAGCACGGCTTTAAGGCCGCTTGAGC
>PVKU01011371.1:0-43938 GCA_004027475.1 Anoura caudifer | reverse complement strand
TTTTTCATCTAATTTGTGAGCAAAATCAACCAATTCTGTAAGCATCCTGATCACCAGGGTTTTGAATTGTCCATCTGATAGGTTGGCAATCTCTTCATCGCTTAGATAAATTGGCTCTGGGGCTTTGATTTGTTCTCCGGTTTGAGCCATTTTCATTTCTGGGGTTTTTTTGTTTGTTTGTTTGTTTGTTTTGTCTAGTCGCGGCTGTCACGTAGTGAGGGGTGGAGCCTCAGGTGTTCCACAGGGCGGGACAGCCCAGTCGCTGGGTAGTGACGCTGTATGTGGGGGCGGGGTCTGAGAGGAGATAATGGCGGTTGCTTTACTCTCTCTCAGATTCCAGTTCCTTTCACCGCTTCCCCTTTGCCTGGATTATCTGTGCGTGAATGTGGGACCACCCGGTCAGCCAGCTGCCTTGTGCGGCCTCACTGGTTCTGCACAGTTGCCACCCCGAGCCCAGGGTCTGCTAGTCGCCACCTGTGCCCCTGGGGGCTGCCAGCCGCTGCTGCCTGTGTGCCCGTCCGCACCTCTGCTTTTTCCTGTCGCGACTCCGCCCCTCTTACCGATCTGGATGAATCGTTGTTGGACTTCCAAACAGTTTGATTTTCTGAGTTCTGGTTGTTTTCTTGTTTCTAAATCTTTGTTGTCCTTAATTTTGGTTGTGAGAAGAGGCACAGTGTGTCTGCCTATGCCTCCATCTTGGCCAGAAGTCCCTCATTGTGGTTTTAATTTGCATCTCTCTGATAGCTAGTGATACTGAGCATCTTTTCATGTGTCTCTGGATCTGCTGTATGTCCTCCTTGGAGAAGTGCCTGTTCAAGTCTTTTGCCCATTTTTTAATTTGTTTGCTTGTCTTCTTAGAGTGGAGTCATGTAAGTTCTTTATATACTTTGGAGATTAAACTCTTGTCTGAGGTATCATTGGCAAATATGTTTTCCCATACAGTTGGTTCTCTTTTTATTTTAATGCTGTTTTCTTTAGCCATGCAGAAGCTTTTTATTTTGATGAGATCCCATTTGTTTATTCTTTCCTTTCCTTTATGGCTCTAGGAGACATATCAGTAAAAATGTTGCTATATGAAGTATCTGAGATTTTCCTGCCTATGTTCTCCTCTAGGACTTTAATGGTGTCACCGCTTATATTTAAATCTTTTATCCACCTAAAATCTTTTCCACTAAGATCAGGAATGAGACAAAGTTGTCTACTTTCACCACTTCTATTCAATATAGTATTGGAAGTTTTAGCCACAGCGATCAGACAAGAAAACAAAATAAAAGGCATCTAAATTGGAAAGGAGGAAGCAAAACTGTCATTGTTTGCAGATGACATGATACTGTACACAGCAAACACTATAGACTCCACCAAAAAACTGCTCAACCTAATAAATGATTTTGACAAAACAGCGGGATAGAAAGTCAATATCCAGAAATCAAAGGCATTTTTGGATACCAACAATAAAACAGCAGAAGCAGAAATCAAGAAAAAAAAATCCCATTTTATATAACAAAAAAGAAAAATAAAATACCTAGGAATAAACCTAACCAAGGAGGTAAAAGACCTGTATGCAGAAAACTACACAACACTGAAGAAAGAAATCAAGGAAGACACAAAGAAATGGAAACATATACCGTGTTCATGGATTGGAAGGATTAACATCATCAAAATGTCCATACTACCCAAAGCAATTTGCAGATTCAATGCAATACCTATTAAAGTATCAATGGCATATTTCATAGACATAGAACAAACACTTCAAAAATTTATATGGAACCATAAACAACCCCAAATAGCTGCAGCAATTTTGAGAAAGAAGAGCAAAGTAGGAGGAATCACAATACCTGATACCAAACTGTGTTACAAGGCCACTGTAGTCAAAGCAGCCTGGTACTGGCATAAAAACAGCCACATGGACCAGTGGAACAGAACAGAGATCCCAGAAATAAACCCAAGTCTCTGTGGTCAATTAATATTTGACAAAGGGGGCAGCAACATAAAATGGAGTAAAAATAGCCTCTTCAACAAGTGGTGTTGGGAGAACTGGTCAGTTATGTGCAAAAAAATGAAACTCGAACACCAACTTACACCATACACAAAAATAAATTCACTCATTCCTGTGTGCATCCTGATTACCAGTGTTTTGAACTCAGTGTCTGATAGGTTAGCTATCTCCTGATTGCTTAGCTTTTTCTGGATTTTTGATCTGTTCTTTCATTTGGGTCATATTTCTTTATCTCAATGCACCTGTTATGTTGTAAGGGGTGGAGCATTAGGTATTTCCCAGGGCATGGCAACCCTCTTGGCTACGTTGTGGTGCTGTCTGTGAGAGAGGGGTCAGAGAGGGAACAGTGCTGTTGGCTCACTCCACTGTAGCCCCAGTTTCCAACAGACTCTCCTGTGAAACTGGGAGTTTCTCCTGCCTTCACACCCCCTACTGTGTTTTACAGCTAGAGGTTTTGATTTTTTGGTTTCCTGATCAGCCACTCCAGCCTTGATTGTGTGGTCCACCGTCTGGCTGTGGGTCCTCTCCTCCTGGACAGAACTCCTCTCAAAGTTTCTTTTTAAGTGAAACACCTTCTATTTAATTTAAAAAGTCAATGAACAGTGCAGTATACAATGACTTCCTTGGTTGTTGTCACCACCCTTGAACTAGTTTGAACCTCATTGAATTCAGCCTCCATTCAGTTCTCCTCTTTCCTTTTGCCTAAGCTCTACAACCAGATTTTTCAGCCCTGCCAAGGAATCAAGTGCCGACGCCATTGGAGACTGGAAGAGCATTTGCTTTGGCTTCAGGAAGACATGATTTCCAGTCCTGACTATGCCACTAACTGTATTATGTTCTTGGGAAAGTTATTTACCCTTCTCGGGCCTTAATTTCCTCATCCCCAAAGTGGGCATGGTGTTATCATCATCAGTGTATTGTAATTACTGAAAAGAAAAATCCATAGAAAAGACCTTTTATAGCTCCAGGCTCACAGAGTCACCATGTGAGTGATGTCTGCTGAATGAGTGAAGGCTCCAGGCCAAAGGCTGTACCTAACTTAGGTCCTGGACACTGCTCAGCATCTGTGTAAAGTTTCTGTGATTGCTATGTTGTGAATGGTATAGACATGCCAGTTATAATGTAGGGCAATTTGGTTGCCGGCAATACAAACCAATTCTGGTGCCATTGAGCAAAAAGGGAATTTATTTGTGGGGTAAAGGGTATCTCAGAGAACTAAAGAAGCTGAACATCTGAACCTGCAATGTACAGGAATAGGGGTCAGTCCTAGGATAGAGGTAGCAGTCCCTCCAGGGTACCATGGTCAGAATGAAGCAGCTCCAGAAAATTTCTCTCCATATGCCATTTACTTTACATCTCAGGAGAGCTACTGATTGGTCTACGTAAACACAAGCTTGACCAATCAGGACATTTCCTAACCTAAGAGTCATAGAAAACATTACACTGATATATTACACATTGCCATGCTATGTTTGCTTGTTTGTTTTTAAACTAATTATTAAGTGTCTAAATTGTGCCCTGTGCTAGAGTCTGAGATGAAAAAGGCAGTGCCTGCCTCATGTAGTTCATGGTTCAACAGTGACTAAATTAAAGAGAAACTTACAGTCCTAGAGTATAAGTTAGAAACTTTGTCCCACAAAAATAACATGCAGAAGAGAAGAGTGGTTCTCCAAAGGAAACTGAGGCACTGTTAGCAGAAGAGGGAGAATAGCTGCTGGCAGGAAAACACAACAGCTCTTCCACAGAGTCTAATCAGTATTTGCCTCCCTGGCTGGGGAGCTCAGCTGGTTAGAGCATAGTCCCAATGTGCCAAGGTTGTGGGTTCAATTCCTGATCAAGGCACATACAAGAATCAACTAATGAATGCATAAATAAATAGAACAAGTCTCTCTCTCTCTCTCAAAATCAATAAATAAATGTTTTAAAAAATCTTTCTGAGCCTTAGTTTCCTTTCTGTAAAATAGAGTAATAATGACACTCACCTCATAGGGTTATTTTGAAGATTAAATAGTTTAACACATGTAAGGTGCAGAGAATAGTGCCTAGAACATAAAATGTGCTCTAGCATCATCACCATAATCATCATCATCATTTTATTCAGCCTCATTATGCCAAGCTCTTGATTTATTCCTTCTTTCATGTAAACAACATAATTGTGGTAGATTTCTGGCTGTGCCCCTACCCCCCAAACAATAGACTTTTTGAATAGTAATAAAAAAGAGAGGGAGATGTGGCAACTTCTTCTGCAAGCATATAGCCGGTGCCTTCTCTGATTTTTCCTGACTGGGGCTATATATACTGTAAGTATTCATTTAAAGTGAACTGTCTAAATGGCAACCTGTGCTGGACCCTCAGGCTATGCAGACAAAGCTCTTCTCTGCAGAAGTTTCCAGTCCAGTGGCCTCAATCCAGCCTTAACCCTGCATCCGCACAACCACAAACTGACTGAAAGTGATTGAAATGCAAGTTTTTGTTGCACTGAGATGCTAAATTCAGGATCGGGAGCATATGGATCACTCCATATTTGTTTTCTGCATATCTGATGTTAGCAATTTAGAACATTACTGGGACGCTCCCTAGAGAATTTTAGTTCTGTAAATGAAACAATTATTTTGGCAGTTTGAGAAAGACATATTCATAACTTTCATGGTATTTAAAGGAGAAATACACCTTCCCGAGTCCCTTGCAGGATATGAAAAATGAAATTAGAGTGCTGAGGGAATAGATATCATAAATAGAAAAATTGACAGTCAGTGTGTTGCATTCACAATCGGGAAGTAAAAGGGTTTCTCCAAATGTGGGCATGGGGAAATTGTAGAGAACACAGTGCCTGAGGCATTCTGTTCATTCATTCAAGCGTCAATTATCTAACAAGTGCCTTCCATGTGTTTTTAATAAGATGTGAGATGAAAATGACTGGTGTTTGCCCAGTAACTGTTTATAGCCTTTAATACGTTATAGTAGGATTCTGTGGTTGCAAGTAACAGAAAGCAACTTAAAACAAGAGTAAGTGAAAAACAGAAAATTATATGATGAAGGGGTATCTTGTGGAACCCAAGCGAGGGAAACCCTAGAGGTATGAATAGGCCCTGGATCTAGGGATTTAAAAGCAGCCCCCCTGTGTCTCTCATCTTGCATACTTGTCAGTTCTTCTTGCCCTGGTTTTTCTTTTTGCTCAGTCCATACAGCAGAAAATGGCCTTCCTGCAGCTTCTGAGTTTTTAGTTCCCTCCACATCTGAGACATCCCAGAGAGGAGAATCTTCTTTGTCCCAAGTGTAAATGTTTGGGAGGGGAACTGATTGGCTCAATTTTGTCAGGTGTTCACTACAGGTCCAATCAGCTGTGGCTGGGGATGGGTTTATATACAACCTGTCACTCAAAGTGTGGGAGCTTGTTAGAGGTGGGGTCTCTCAGGCCACCCATACCTACTGAAGTAGGAGCTCTATGTCTGTAAGTTTCCAGGTCACAGGGCTGAGGTTTGAGGAGCTCTGCTGTATAACCTATGTGGCTGCCTGTCCTTCGCTCTGTGTGGAAGGTGGGAAAATAGGAGGTTTTCTGTGAGCTGAGCAGATAACTCAGAATCTTTCTATGACAATCACATATAAAAATCCTCAGCTTCAGATGCTACTTCCTGAGAGAAACATTAGCTCTTAATATCTGTAGAGCTCTGGTTGGGTGGCTTAGTTGTTTAGAGCGTCATAGCATACACAAAAATTTTACGGGCTCAATTCTCTGTCCGGGCACATACCGAGGTTCCAGGTTGCAGGCCTACGGGAATCAACGATCAATGTTTCTCTCACACTAATGTTTCTTTCTCTTTCTTCCCTCCCTTCTTCTCTTTCTAAAATCAATAAACATATCCTTGGGTGAGGAGAGTGACTTAGAAATTTATCATGATATAAATGTTTTATTCTATGTATGTTTCTCAATAATTCCCCCCTATGGATGTCGCAGGCTCCTAATAGAGCTTTTCTGGTCTCAGATTCAGAATGGACTTTTCACATACCCCAAGCTGGACGTGAGTTGGTTGGTGAATGTTTCACAACAAGAAAGTCCAAATGTGGGAATTCCATAGAACACTTGGGGGCACTGTATGGGCACTGTATGGGGATGGTGGTCTTAGAGGAAATGCCCTTGTACGTGGTCACAAAGATCTGGACTCCTGGCCTGGGATTTTCACAGGCTGAAGCAGGGCCGGGGAGAAAGGTGAGCTTTTGTTATGCATCCCAGGGTGCTAATAGAAAAGAAAACCATTCTGTCTTTGCTGGTGTCTCCTTTCCCTGAGCATTTTTCTCTCATGTGGATACTCTATCAGGATCCTTGGGTGTGAGGTTTGCAGCCAAGTTTTTAGTATTAGCTTCTCACAATATGTTGTTTCTTAGGACCATAGACCTCATCTTGTATGTTTTCTTATCCCTATGGCACATGGTATGTGCTCACTTTTTGTTTGAGAACACTCAGAGCATCACATCTTGAATGAAAATGGAGACTGCAATGGTTCTCTCAGCTGCTTCCACTGAAAGTCTAAGACAAGTTCAGGTGCTGAGCACTCTGAGCCCAACACACATGAGGAGAATCAAGGGTTTAATTTTACTCACACTCACTATTCACAGTCCCACTTTATGTCGATCACAGAGTTGTTGCACACCTTAAAGCAGAGAATATTGGAACACAGTACATGTATGCATAAAGTATACACACATGGGGACTGTGTGTTCAGAATTTCTTTCTGATAAGGATGTATGGTCAAAAAAGTTTAGAGCTATACTTTTGAAACTTTTTAAAAAGCACTGTTCTGAGTGTATAAATATTAATGTATTTAGTCTTCCTAAATGCTCCATTGAAGTTGGCACTTTTGATGATTTCATTTGTGGAAACTGAAGCCCAGACAGCTGAGGTAACTTGCCCAAGGTCACCCAGCTAGAGAGTGAGAGCTAGGATGCATACCCAGGAAGCCTGGCTGCAGTGCTCAGACTCGGACACACTGATCAGGCTGCTCCTTCAAACAAAATCTTATATAAAGTCAAATGCACAAAGCAAAGCTAACTAAGCAGAACTGTTCTTGTTTGTGTGGAGTGAGAACCCTTGGCCTTCCCCTCAATCATTCCTTCCTTCACTCCTCCACCCTTTTGCCTCTTTTTCTGAAGTGCAAAACACCCCAGGGAACACAATTTGGAAACCATCTGCCTACATCAACCTGCACATATCATGAATTGGGACACGTTTCCAGTGGTGAGGTCATGCTGGGTCTACCCTAGGTCGCCAGCTTGTAAACGGCAGAATCAGGAGGATCTCACTTGCAATTCAGAGGTCTTTCTGCCTCCCCGAAGAAGACATGTGGGGGTGACTGAAATAAGCCTTTCTCCAGAGTCTGTGCCTTCAAGCTCCCCACCCACCCCTAGTTTTAAAAAAGTACACTTACAATATGTGGGTATGCTTCTCTGGGCTATAGTTCTTTCCTTCTTTAGTATTGTTCAGTTTTACGTGATTTATCTTCCAGATTCTTGTTTTTGCTCAATTATTTGATTTCATCAGGTTTGAAAGTTGGGATGATTTCAAGCAGGTACATTTTGAAGAAGACAGGGTGGGCTGTGATGGGTCACAGCAGCTCTTGCTGACAGCACGGGGCAGGAAGCCATGATTCATCAATGGCTCACCTGGAAGTGCACGGGAAGCTTCGGACCTGTTGGATTTGCCTGCACATACTGTGACAGCCCACTTCACAAAATTATTTGTGATTTGCACTCTCCTATCAATCAAAATTGAGAGTATTGATCCCAACTGATTGCTGAGGACGAAAATAGAGTGAAAGGATAATTGACTGTGGTGTCCCCCATTGATCAAATGCCACAGTTCATCACCACTGAAATTATTTTCAAGTACTCTGGCTTATCATTCCTAATAAACGCAGAAGTTGAGTAATCAAAATGACTTACATTCATGTTGAACAAAAGCTTTTAAGGAAGTGTCCATGTTTAAGTGAGTACATATTCTATGCTTGTTTTCAAATCAAGCCCCTAGGGCCTATTCTGGCAGCATAGGCTAAAGCCTGACTTAGAAAAAAAATAAAGTGTTATCTTTCAGAAGCAGAAATCCCAGGCCCCAGAACTCTCCCAGTGGCACCATAGTAACAGTAGCCCCCGAGATTTTAAGGAAGAGCCCTCCTAAATAGTCACACTGTCCATACGACAAACACGTCTTCCTCGAAGCAGCAAGACCTGTTACTTATTTCACTTTTCCTAAACTACTCATAAAAGCATGACAGTTGTTTTTGGGTTAACAGTGATGTTAGCACTAATGTTATTAAATCAAAACAATCATTAGGCACACACATATAGGTTGTGTGGTGGTTGGCCCTGTAGTGCCTCTGAAATGGTACTTTGAATTATTATTAAGTTTGTTTTAAGGGAAGGTCCTGCATCCTATTAAGCAGTTGGGTAAAGAATAGGACTAATATGCTACAATTTGCTTTGGGAACTAACGTTTGATAGCACAGCACTGTCCAATAGAAATATAGCCATAAGCTTTGCTGAAAACACTACGAGCAAAATCTCACAATAAAAACCACAGGACTTAGGGAGAAAGTGGGGTTAGGAACACAACACTGAAAAATGTTGCCAGTGACACATTAAAAAAAAGATAGGAACTTAGTAAAAACACTAGCTCAGTTTTACATATATTAACATGATTGAGAATACATAAATTCTATACTACATATTGTACTTAACCTTGGAAAAGACCTGGCATTTACATGCCAGTGGGTTGTTGCTTACACATTTCTGGGAAGTGGAGGGAGGAGGTGCATCTGAGATGGGACAGAAATCTGTAACCCAAAATGTGGATGGTGTGGTGCTTAATTCCTGTGGTGAACTGAAGTAGTTGGCAGATGTTTGAGGTCTCTGCATGTCTGAACATTTTGTGTGTTCCCACATGGCTCAGCTTAGCTGGGTGCAGTTTTCTGGGATCACCTGGTATTCCTTGCAGACATAAGCAGACACAAATCACTCCTCAATGTATCAGCCGCATTGGAACAAATCCACATTTCCAAATTGAGCATTATAGTAAAACTGACTGTATAATAAGAGCCACAAATGTGAGCCATATATGTAATTTTAAGTTTCCTAATAGCTAAATTTTTAAAAATAATTTTGTTTTAGATTTTGCTTATTTAATCTTTAGAGAGAGGGGAAGGGAAAGAGAAGGAAAGAGAGAGAAACATCAGTGTGTGAGAGAAACATCCATCGACTGCCTCTCACAGATCCCCACCTGGGGACCTGGCCTGCAACCCAGGCAGATGCCCTGACCGGGAATCAAACCGGTGACCCCTTGGTTTGCAGGCCAGCATTCAACCTACTGAGCCACACAAGCCAGAGTGTTTTCTAAAAAATAAAAAGAAACATGTGAAATTAATATTAGTTATATGTTTTATTTAACCCAGATATTTCAATATATTAATGTGTAATAAATATAAAAATTATGAGATGTAGTATTCTTTTTTATACTGTCTTTGAAATTATTTTGATATTTTACACTTACAGTGCATCTCAATTTATTTCAAGTCCTCCATAATTACATTGACTCATGGCTACTATACTGAACAGCAAAGGTACAAAGAACAAAAATATAGCAAGGCTATAAAGAATAAGAGGAATTTTCGGTGGAAAAGTGGATACTAATGGCAGGATATGGAATCTCTCTTTTTCTGTAGAACAAAGCTAATAATTAGGTCCACACTCCAGATCTCTAAAACAGTACATATATGTGTGTGTGTATATATATATTTAGTATTTACATACAAGTTGGGAAGAAAGCAGGTTTATAGTTGTTTGTATGGAAAAAGACAAATAAACCAAAATATGAGAATAAAAATAAATAATAATACAAGAATAAACTGTAAATGTACTATCGCTTATATATGTGTATGTGTGTGTGTGTGTGTGTGTGTGTGTGTATAGAGAGAGAGAGTCTGTCCAGAAGGTATCTAGCCATGTAATATGAAAAATAGAGACATTTGTTGAAGAAGATGCAGCATATAAGAAACACTGTACATAGAACAAGGACACCTCTGTCCCTTTCAAAGCAGGCATCTTGGGACCTCATACAGGTCTCCCAATCACCATCAGTTGCCCTATTGTATTTTCCTGAATCTCATTGACAGTCTGAAACCTGTTCCCTTTCAATGATGCTTTTAGATTTAAGAAAAGCCAAAAGTCGCAGGGTGCCAAGTCTGAGCTGTAGGGGGGCTGAATCACCTGGGTGATTTGATGTTTCACAGAAAAACTCTGCACAAGATGTTATGCATGAGTGGGTGCACTGTCATGATGAAGCTGCTGGTCATCAGTTGCCCATAGCTGTGGCCATCTGAACCATCTGAATAGTTTCTGTGGAAGGATATTCAAGCTTAATGCAAAATTTGATGCAGATTCATTGCTCTACTCACTCAGCCGTTTTGAATGCTACAGCCACACAGTACACATGCTCACTCAACGCTGTCTACTGTCCCAACCTACTAGTGCAGTGAAGTGGTCATCATTCACACACACGCATTCCAGTCCATTCTCCTTGGCTGCCAGGTTACATCAATGTTGTGCAAACAATTCTTGTTATATTAACAATGGTTGGACTTTTCCAGACAGACCTTGTATGTATGAAACATGGGGGTGAGCAGGTGCGTGTATGTATGTGTGCATAAGAGAAAGAGAAACTGAGACTATGTTCAGAAAACAGATCATTACAAATTCACTTCATTTATACCTCACTTTTAATAATTGTCACTTAATTGTCACAGCATAGTCTTTAATGTTCATACAGATATCACTTGTCTTTGTGAGTTTCTCCAGGGCAAGATCCAGGTCTACATATCTCTCCATTATGGATGCTTTATTAACACATGCCTGGCATGTACTAAGTACTCAATAAGTGTTACCTGAGCTGAAGTTTACTCATTTCTCAAGCTGTCATCTGCTATATAGTTTAAATTCTCAAATGGGAATATCAAAGGACTAAAAATGTTAGGATTTTCTTCCTTTTGGCTTGTGCCTCTTACTGCTCACTCATTCATTCACTCCTTTACTCACTAAACCTCACCTCTCACACCTTCATTCTCATACTCATGCTTTGCCAAGTTCCACCCAAACATTTGCGTTTTGCTCTTTGGCCTTTGCACATAAACTTCTGTATCTGGCTAATGCTTACCCCACCAACCCCGCCCCAGGCCTCAGCCTAGATATTTCTCCCCCTGAAGAGTACTTCCTGACCTTCTCAGGGTCTCAGTTCTGAATCTCTTTGTTGTATTAATAGCACCCTCCACCATTAATGCACTGTGTTGTCCTTATTGCCTTTTTTTTGTCTTCAGATTAGCTTATGAGCTCTGCAAGGGTACAGAATATATTTGTTGTGTTTTGCCTGCAGCTTGCATGCCTTGAAGAGGATGGGAATCTGTCATAATATTATGGACGAGAGGAACACTGCCCATGGCATGCTGAAGCCATGGAGTGGGATTGGGTGGCCCTCGGTTACTGAGCCACATGGCAGTATCTGCCATAGCTGACCTTTTTATTTTTCTTGAAGTGGTCTTTCACATGTCCTTCATGACCTTGTTGCATTCTTCTTTCCCTTATGCCTTTCCAGCATTTATGAAGTATTTAGGGAGTGGGTAGGAGGATGGATGGAGTAGCAGGTGGAAGAACCTGCCACAGAATCTGAGGAGAAGGGATTCAGTATATAGATGAGAGTGAAGGAAGCAGATGTTAGAGCTACAAGTAAAGGAGAGAAATGATGGATCAAAGTCCTGGGCAAAATCAAGAATTTGGATTCAGGGATTTCTCTTCAGTGAATAAATAAGTATTTTCTGTTGTGTTTCAATGTGCTTTCGGGGTCTTGAATAGCAGATGGAATGTGTCTTTTTATCAGACAAGAGGGGGAAAACAGTATGAGTACAGTTAAAGATAAATTGTGTCAATAGCTATTACCAAATAACAAATTTTTAGTGGCACACTTAAAAGGGTGTCTGTTTAGCTCTTGTCACCACAGAATGGCTTGAGGTTAGGGGACAGAAGCTGGGGCTGGCTGAGTGAGTTCACTCCACCTGTGTCTTATCCTCCTCCTTGGTTTGTTGGGCTAGCTCAGTGAATGCCAGAAGCACAGGACAAAATGCCCAATCTCACAAATGATTTCTTTTTTAAATAACAATTTCATTTATTTATTTAGACAGAGGGGAAGGGAGGGACAAAGAGAAGGAGAGAAACATGAATGTGTGGGTGCCTATTGTGTGCCCCACAGTGGGGACCTGACCAGTCCTGCAACCCAGGCATGTGCTCTGACCCGGAATCAAACCAGAAACCCTTTGGTTCGCAGGCCAGCACTCAGCCCACTGAACCATTCCAGCCAGGGCTCACAAATGATTTCTAAACCTTTGGTGATGTCATACTAGTTAACATCTCATTAGCCAAAGCAAGTTACATGGCCAAGCCCAAAGTCAAGGGGACCCCATTTTGTCCATCAGAATGATGGGGTAAGAAGTAAATATTTCTGAATAATTCTCTTAATCTACCACATAAGAGTAGGGGTCAGAAAGAAAAGAAATCAAGGGAGTTCACATCTAATTTGCCTCCTGGGTTATACAATAGTATTTTTCTCTTACCCTTGCGTTTCCAAGCCCCAGCATAGCCAAACAAATCAGAGTTTCGGCTGCCTACTGCAACAAAAGCCAAATTTGTGAGGCAGATGCTGGTGCAAAAGGAAAGGGTTTTATTCAGGTGCTATATGACCTGGGAGAGTGGTAGACTCCTGTCTCAAAGACCATCCCCTTTCTTGTTCAAGCCCACAGTTCTTATAGGGATAGGGAGGGGAGGGCTTTTTTCTTTCTATCCAGTAACTTTGCTAGCTTTTGGCACGCTTGGGGCCCTATCCATTCATCTTTCTACCTTTTGACATACTCAGGCACTATCCATTCATATGAGGTCTGTCTGGGAAAATGTCCAGCTATTGTTAATATAACAGGAATGGTTTGTGCAATATCGATGTAACCTGACAGCCAAGGAGAGGGGACTGGAATGTGCATGTATGAACAATGACTTCACTGTACTAGTCAGCGGGGGTGGTAAGTGCTGTTAAGTGAGCATGTGTACTGTGTGGCCATTGCATATAAAATGCCTGAGCAAGTAGACCAATGAATCTGCATCAAATTTTGTGTTAATCTTGAACATTCCTCCACAGAAACTATTCAGATGATTCAGAAGGCTGCAGCTAAGGGTGACTGGTGATTGACAGCTTCATCACCACAACATGCCTGTTCATGCATCATGTCTTATGCAGAGTTTTTTTGTTGTTGTTGTTATGAAATATCAAATCACCTAGGTGACTCAGTCCCCCTACAGGCCAGATTTAACACTCTGAGACTTTTGGCTTTTCCCAAGGGAAAATCACATTAGAAAGGGAAGAGATTTTAGACCATTGATGAGATTCAGAAAATGTGATGGGTGGCTTATGGAAATTGGACAAACTGTGGGAGGTCCCAAGGTGCCTGCTTTGAAGGGGACTGAAGCGTCATTGTTCTGTGTACAATGTTTTTTGTAGCCTGTGTCTTCTTCAAGAAAATTCTCTGTTTTTCATATTGCATGACTGGATACCTTCTGGACAGAACTCATATTTATAGCTTTTGGTGCACCCATGCCCTATCCATTCATATTTCTAGGTTTTGGCACTCTCAGGACTTATCCAATCATATTTCTAGTCTCTGGTGGTGCTCAGTGTAAGAACCTCCCCCTGATGCCATATTGGCCAGTGGGGGAAACCCCCTCCCATTGCTCTGACTGTCCGTGGTAATAACTCTTCCCTACAAAACTCTGGACCCTTGTAATCCTACAAGAGTAAGTGGATGGAGGTCTCATCTTCTGTAGTTTCTTCCTGCTGTAAAGTGATGTAGTCTTACCTATCCCTGGATCCAGCAATTCTTGCCATCTACTAAAGGAAGAGGGCAGTCAGAATGGAGGGAGACCTTTATTTGAGGGAAAAGAATTGCTGTCTTTGGAGGGCAGCATACACAGCATCTAAAGGATGGCACTGCTGAACAAGTGAAACTGGTAGACTGGTTCATATTTCAAGAGATGGTATTGCAGATGGGCTTCCAAAATGAGACCTATTGTGCAAACAAATAATCAAGTGTTTAGTAAGAAATTTGCCTAGTAGTGCAGTGGCAATTGTAATGAAATCAAAGGCTAAAGAGACCAAAGGATTCCCACAGTCTAATCCTGAGTGGGGCTTTGGGTGGCACACCCAACAGCAGGATATGTTTGCCAAAGAAACCACTGACTGGGAAATGCAGAATAAAATAAAAAGTAACATCATCACTTAGCTTTGGGAGGTCCTATCCCTTTCAAAAAGAGGAATTTGAAATCTCCTTTAAGACTTCGGCCAAGATGGAGGCATAGGTAGAACACTGCCTCCTCACATTACCAAAAGAAGAACAACAACAAATTTAAAAACAAAAAACAACCATAACTGACAGAAAATCGAACTGTGTGGAAGTCCAACAACCAGTAGTTAAAGAAGAAACATTCATCCAGACTGGTAGGAGGAGCAGAGACAGGCAGCAGGATGGAGAGGACTCACAGCAAGGCAGCTGCTGGAGGACCACGGTGGGCAAGGTGGTGGCTGGTGGACCAGGCAAGGTGGTGGCTTGCAAATTGGGCGGTCCCACATTCACATGCAGATAAACTGGGAGGAACAACTGGGGAGCGAGACAGACCATGCAACCTAGGGTTCCACTACAAAGAAATAAATCCTCAAACTCTCTGACTGAAAACACCCATGGGGGTTGAGGCAGCAGTGGAAGAAACTCCCAGCCTCATAGGAGAGATTGTTGGAGAGACCCACAGGGTCCTAGAATGTACACAAACCCACCCACCTGGGAATCAGCACCAGAAAGGCCCAATTTGATTGTGGGTAGCTGAGGAAGAGACTGAAAACCAGCAGAGAGCGGAGCAAGCAACAGTGTTCCTTCTTAGGCCAAGGCAGCGATGTGGATTGCCTTACCCTGGTGAACACCTAAGGCTCCACCCCTTACTATGTAACAGGCATGCCCAGAGGGGAAACAATGGCCCAAACAAAAGAACAGTTCAAAGCTCCAGAAAAAATACAATTAAGCAACAAAAAGATAGCTAACCTATCAGATGCACAGTTCAAAATGCTGGTTATAAGGATGCTCCAGGAACTCACTGGGTATTTCAACACCATAAAAAAGACCCAAACAGCAATGAAGTTTACATTATGTGAAATAAAGAAAAATCTACAGGGAACCAATAGTGATGAAAGGAAACCAGGATTCAAATCAATGGTTTGGAGCGGAAGGAAGAAAGAAATTCTCAACCAGGACAAAATGAAACAAGAAATCAGAAAAAAGAGGAGAAGCTTAGGAACCTCCAGGACTTTAAATATTCCAACATCTGAATCATAGAGGTGCCAGAAGGAGAAGAGGAAGAGCAAGAAATTGAAAACTTAGTTGAAAACATAACGAAGAAGAACTTCCCCAATCTGGCAAAGGAAATAGACTTTCAGGAAGTCCTGGAAGCTCAGAGTGTGCCAAAGAAGTTGGACCTAAGGAGGAACACACTGAGGCACATCATAAATACATTAGCCAAGATTAAAGATAAAGACAGAATCTTAAAAGCAGCAAGAGATAAGGAGACAGTTACCTACAAAGGAGTTCCCATTAGACTCTGAGCTGATTTCTTAAAAGAAATCTTGCAGGCAAGAAGGTGCTGGAAAGAAGTATTCAAAGTCATGAGAGGCAAGGACCTACATCCAAGATTGCTCTATCCAGCAAAGCTGTCATTTAGAATGGAAGGGCAGATAAAGTCCTTCCCAGATAAAATCAAGTTAAAGGAGTTCATCATCACCCAGCCCTTATTATATGAAATGTTAAAGGGACTTATCTAAGAAAAAGGAGAAGTTAAAAAATATGAACAGTAAAATGACAACAGACTCACAGCTATTAACAACCGAACCTTAAAACAAAAACAAACTAAGCCAACAACAAGAACAGGAACAGAATCACAGAAATGGGGATCACATGGAGGGTTATCAGTGCGGGAGTGAGTGGGGGAGGGTGGGTGAAAGATATACAAAGAATAAGTGGCATAGAAGGTGGATAGAAAATAGACAGGGGGGAGGTTAAGAATAGTGTAGGAAATGTAGAAGCCAAAGAAGTTATATGTATGACCCATGGACATAAACTAAAGGGGGGAAATGTGGATGGGAGGGGGTGTTCAGGGCAGAGAGGAATAAAGGGAGGGGGATGGGACAACTGTAATAGCATAATCAGTAAAATATATTTAAAAAAATAAATCTCCTTTAAGAGAGCAGGTCCCACTTTCCCTTGCAGTATTAATAGCAGCAGTTGAGTCCTCAGTTGTTGCCTGCTTTATGTGTGTGGTGGATCCAAGGCTTTGCACTCATGAGCTTTAGGAAGAGGGTGTTGTCAGCCGGATGTCATAGGGACTGTTGCATTGCTCAGCTAACTGCTGTTCAGGCCTGAGTCTTCCAGATCTTTGGTAAGACTCAGTCTCCCAGCTAGAATGGGTATAAGGCCTTGTGAGACCTTTAATAAGCAAACTTATGCAAAGGTGTTAGTGTTTGCCCAATATGTTATACATATTGATAATGGGGTTTAAATTCTGACAAGTCCAAGTGGGGAATTAAATCCCCGAGAAGTGACACCCCTCAGGTAGCTTGTCTTGCTGCTTTATCAGTAGTTTGGTTTCCCTGGTTTGTTTGGGAACTGTTCTGGGTTCCTGGGCCATGCACTATGGCAATCTGGTTCAGTAGATTCATTGCCCCTAGCAATTTTAAAATCTCTTTTCATGTTTGATGTCCTTATTCCCCGAGGTTAAGAGCCATTTTTCTTTTCATATTGCACCATGGGAATGGACTGAATATGAAGGCATATTTAAAGTCAGTGTAGAAGTTACCATTCTTTCCCTGGGGGAATTCTAATGCTCTGGTGAGGGCTATCACGTCAGCCTTTTGAGCCACAGTTCTACAGCAAGGGCCTGGGCTCCTGTTACCTTGTCTGTGGTGACTACCATATACCCAGCTCATTGTTGACCATTCTCCACAAGCTGCTCCCATATTTGTGTAATTCCCAGTCAGGTTCTGTCAGCCACTACTCCAATAGATCTGGTCTCCTGGAATAAACTTTGTCAATGATTTTTAAACAGTCATGCTGAATGTCAGAGCTTCCTTCTGAGTCCAGGAGTAGGGTGACCAGGTTTAAGGTAGTGATGGTTGCAAGGCAACATTTAGGTTGTCTAATAAAATGGCCTGGTATTTTCCCATGTGCCCTGCCATGAGCCAATACCCTCCTTTCTAACATTTCTCGGGAGGGTTCCTATCCTTTCTATTTTTCTGTTGAGTTGTGGACAGTCCTCTCTCCAATGGCCCTTATCCTTGCAATAGGCACATTGATTGGCATCTAGTGGGTCTTTCCACCTTTCTTTCAGGTCCCACCTCTCCTTTTGGTTTCCCTGCATTATTTCTAAGAAAAAAGTGGCTTATTTTAATTTCATTTTTTCCCAGGAATGGCAGTTAAACTTTAAAGGCTATGTCCATCAGCTGGGAGGGACTCATTCCCATTGCTCTGTCTAAATGTTGTAACTTCCTTCTGCTACCCGGGGCACTTTGCCCAGTAATAGTCATGTTTACCATTTGGACATTTCCTGGGGCCTGTGAGTCAGCATCAGTGTGCTTTCAATAGGCCTGATACATCCTTTCTAAAAATCCAGAAGGATCTTTGGTTTCTGTTGAATTATCCACATCATCTTTAGGCCCCTTTGTTTAGGCACCCCTTTCTTAAACTCTTTCAATGTGCCTCTTTTGTAATGTTCTAGGAAGGCTAGATCCTCAATACTCAGGTCCTGCCTGGGCCTTCTGGGACATATGAAGGTCCATGTTGTCCCACCAGAGTGGCCAAAACCTCTAATCAAAACATGGAGGTGTGGCTGCCTATAGCAACAAAAGCCAAACGCTTGAGGCAGGTGCTGGTGCAGAAGGAGAGGTTTAAATCAGGAGCTGCACAATCTGGGGAAGTGGTGGACTCTCGTCTCAAAGTCCATTTCATCTTCCTGCTCAAGCCCACAGTTCTTATAGGGATAGGGAAGGGAGGGCCTTTTTTTTTTTTTTCCTATTCAATTATCTTGGTAGCTTTTGGCACACTCAGGGCCTTATCCACTCATCTTTCTAACTTTCCACAAGTTCTCTCATGCTCTATCCATTCATATTTCCAGCCTTTGGTGCACTCAGTGTTGAGAACCTCCCCCTGCCACCATCTTGGCCAATGAAGGAGACTCTCTGGTGCTCCACTAACTGTCTATGGTAACACTAACAAGGGCGCTGTTGACTTGGTTGGGGTCACTGTGTGAGTGGATTTGACAGAACTGGAAACAAGGCTTGGCTGCTTCCTCTTCAAAGGAATACAAATAGGGGCTTTAAGGAATTGCAGACTAGTGGTCCATGTCACTGGGAACATTCACTTTGAGTATGGAGCCTTCTCATGCCAGAATCACAGGTGTAATTTGAGGAGGCTTCGTAACATGGCTGAGTAGTTGACAGAGAAATTATCAGAAGGTGGAGAAATATGGAGAATCAATGAGTTTAAACAGTTATATCTCTCCTTTATCACTAAGTTTCACAATTTTGTATCTTCTGAATCTTAAATTTCATTAGCATGAAACAAGAAGATAAAATCATATTGCTGCAATTGCAGGGGTGAGCCAGTAATTATCATTGAGGAGTACCATTGAAAACACATCTCATTTAAATATTTATCTTAGAGAACTGTGCTTTCCGAATTCACAGTGCTTCTAGCAAGCACAGCTGCCTGGGAGCCCATGGCTTCTCATTTCTGGTTCTTCAGATGACTGTTGGAACCTGGATGTCTTCTCCATTGCCTCTCTCTCCCCAGCATTGCCAGTGATGACTTGATACATTTTCATGGAATGAATAAACTATACAATTGGGATAGAACAGCCCCTGGAGATGTGAAGGATATGAGAGAAATGACATTTAAAAGAATCTTGGGTCTTAAAATCCTGAATTCTCCCCACTTTGGGTGGAGTATAAATTGGAGATCATGTGATTTTTGTGCCATGTAGGGATTGTAAATATCCACAAATTACATAAATAGGCCTTTTCCCCCTACAACCTCAGGTACAGAATTTTTTGACTCTTCAAAATAGAACATGTTTTGTGAATAAAGGGCTTTGTTCTTTGTACTATGTTTTTTTTTTTTTTTTTTTTTTTTTTTTTTTTTTTTTTTTTTTTTTTTTTTTTTTTTTTTTTATTGATGGCTGGGGTGACACAGGGCCAATTCCTATCTTAAAAGAGTGTCAATTACTTAGCTAATTGCATTTATTACCTAGTATTCTTTCTCTGTTGATAGCAGCTGTGTATTTGGAGTTTTTATGTGCTACATGGTTATTTCCCTAGCTGCAGTGAATATGGCTTTATATTTATGTGAAACTGTTAATGTGTTGCTCTCTAGATCATGAGCAATGGGCTTCTGACAGCTCTATTCATTAGTCAGCTTGGAAAAATAAAACACAGTGATATAGAAACAGAGAGTGGTCCAGCAATCACTATCAGCACAATCGAAGCCAAATTTTAGTTAAATATTTATCTCATGAATTGATTAATACAAACGAGATGCTGTTTTTTAAAAAATTTATGAATGACTTTGCCACTGAAATTTGAAAAGCAAGATCACAATTTGAGTAGAGTTTGATGCAGTCTACAACTTAGCAGTCCACAACTTAGTGTACAGAGAGTTAAGTAATGTCAAATTACTCACTGTGATGTATCATTAAGATTACTAAGTGTGAATGTGTAGAAATATGATAGCACACACAGTTGCAGCTGTTACTTCAGAATCCCTACTTTGCATCGTAAGAAGAAAAAAATACTCATAGATACTTTCAATGCCAATAATAATAATAATAATAGCAAATGCTTATTGATAGGCCAACCGTGCTTCTTCATGCATTACATGTATTAAGCTCTTGCAGTGAGTACTGTTCTTAGTCCCACATTGCAGATAGGAAATGGGACCACAATGATTAACTGTGTAGGAGAGGAAGGGAGAACACTAAAGTAGACCAATGCTTAATGCAATTGTAATGTGCTTATGAATCATGTGGGGATCTTGTTAAAATACAGGTTCAGATTCAGTAGGTCTAAGATGGGGCCCAGCTTCTGAATTTCTAACAAGCTCCTAGTGATGTTGATGCTGCTGGACTGGGGAGCGGATACCAGTGGTTCTCAACTGGTGTCAGTTTTGCGCATCAGAGGACACGGACAATGTCTATGCTTGATTACACAACTGAGGGAGGCATACTACTGGCATCTAGCGGGTTGAGGCCAACAATGCTGCTAACCAGCCTACCAGCATAGAATCCTCCAGCTCAGCATGCAGCACTGCTGCTAAGAGACTCCACTGGAGGATCTCCTTTGTGCAGCACGTACACCCTTCATGAGGCCCTTGCTTCACTGCCTGCCTCCACAGACTAGTCTGGCTGCCCAGGATTCCGCTCATGAGTCCTTGTTTGGATTTTAAGTATTCTTGGAACACTTTAATCACATGCTAGCCATAAAAACAGTAGCCAGTGGGATCACTCGTTGAGACCTTTTCTGTGCCAAGCACTGTTCCAGGTGCATCATGCCCTGTCATGCAAGGGAGTTATTAGCATTATCTCCATTTTCTGGAAGTCTAAGCAACATACTTGGGTCACTTCTGCAAATGACCCAAGCTGTAAAAAATCACAATAACTGTAAAATTGTTGATTTTTTAATAAATAGTCTGTGAACATAATATGAAAACCAAAAAGTACAAGAGAGCGATGCAATGGAGAATCAGTCTCTGTTTCCCACTTGCTCCCAGCCATCCCCTTCTCCTTCCCAGAGACCATGGGTCTTCTCAGTTTCCTGGTGTTCTTTCAGAGTCTCTATATTAAAGGACAGATACATGATATAGATAAATGATAGGTAGATAGATAGATAGATAGATGCCCACAAAATGATAGACTACTATGTAGTTTTTAGGGCTGCCATAACAATTCACCACAAACTGGTTGATTTGAAACAATAGGAATGTATTCTCTTACAGCTGGAGGCCAGATCTAGTTGTTTCTAGGCAGAATTGGTTCTTTCTGGTGGTCTGAGGGAACATCTTTTCCTGACTCTCTCCTCCTATGGTTGCCAGCAGTCCTTGGCATTTTTTTGCCTATAGACATCACTCCAATCTTTGCCTTCATCTTCACATGGCACTCTGTGTCCAAGTTTTCCTTATTTTTGAAGGACGTACTTAAACTTACTACTTGTGCAAATAAGGTCACATTCAAAGATACCAGGAGTAAGGACTTCAACATATCTTTTTGAGGAGTACAATTCAACCCACAACAGCCACAAAAGTTTGCTTAATATCTTACTTTTTTCAGGTATCATTACGTTTTGAGTATTGACCCATATCTGTACATAGATAGAGAACTGCCCTTTCTAAGGCTATATAAGGTTCCATTCTATGGACACATCATAACCATTTAACCACTCCTCTGTCAATGGATGTTTAGGTTTAACCAAACTTCTGCGATTTCATTCTCATTTTGACTTGCTCCCCTTTCTTTATTTTTAGAGAATAACTAAGCCATGTGTAAAAAGAAATTACTCCCCATATCTTCACACATCTAATTCCTCAGAGTCAGGATGACATCTAAGAACCTATTTTAGATTATTCAGAAATCTCTTTTGTTTCCCACCATGGGTGAGTAGTTTCACCAGTGTTTGTTGAGTAGTGGCTGCAATGGTTCTTTACATGAGCACCACTTGTGGCACTGTGTAAAAATATAGTTGTGGGGCTGTGCCCCATACCATCTCCCCAGGAGGTGTGGCTTATTTTTAAGAAACTTTTCAGTGGTTCTAGTAGATAATTAGGATTGAGAGCCCCCAGACTGTGCCTTGAACTGTGTCAAATGTTGGGAAGATGGTGATAAATACAGGTCAGTTCTTACCCTCAAGGATTCTGTGGTTTCTTAAGCAAACAGACTCAGGAACAGCTCTCTGTGATATGAATCTGCATGAGGGCCATCAACACAGCCCAGGTGTGGGAGCTGGATGGGATGCAAGGGAGGGTACTACTGCCTCCTTTGAAAGTTAAAAGGTAAGTAGCAAATATCTGAGCCATGAAATAAGAAAAGGGCAATGTAGGCAGAAGACATAACATAAGCAAGGACACAGAACATAGCAACCATGATGTGTGTGGGAGAACCACCAGTCCTGGGTAATGTGAAAATGCAGTGATGGAGGTGGGGAGGGAGGAAGTGAATCTAGGGAAGGCAGCCAATGTTACATCACAGGGGTCTTTTATATAGCTTCTGGTCCCCTAATGCTCAAAATTAAGTTGCAAAGTGATAAATGCTTTGTTCCCAAGTCTCCTAAGGCAAACTTATTCACCCAGCAAAGCAAACCTAGAGGTCTGAAGAGGCTGATGAAGTAAGTGTCTCTCCTGGCAACTTGAGAAGTGGGACCAAGATACTGACAAAGAATTCCTGAGGATCCAGAGCCAATACATGTTGGTGCAGAAACAACCTGGGTGCCACCAAGAAAAGAAAAGGAACAAATGTGGGAACAGTGTCCCTTACGATCCCATCCTTGTATTTTAAGAAAATTGATGTTGCAAAACTTGGGAAGAGCTGGAGGAAGGTGAGGAGGAACCTAACCTTGTCTGAGTGGAGGCTGGCCATCTGGAGCTGAATCTGCCTCGTCAAACAATCCCTAATTGTTTTTAACAAGGTGTGTAAGTTATGTTTGGCTTCCTCCACTCTGTGCAGTCTCCCTGTTGAGACTGTTTTTTATTTTCTTATGAAACAATAAAGCCAATATAATTAAAAAGTAGTGGACATATTCACCCCCTAGTGACTGGGCAGGTAATAACCAGCTCCTTCTTGAGGAAGGTTTTGTTTTTGTTTTTTATGTGGCAATTTGAATAAGGAAGGAGATGGCAAGGCAGGAGGTGCTCCTGCAGACCAAACCTTCCAGTGGTATAGAGAGAACCGCTGGAACTCGAAGGTAGTGAGCCCTAAAAGTGTGTCTGCTCCATTCACCATTCACCATACACCCCATGCCTAGCACACTTCCTGCTACCTAGAGGGCACTCGATAAATATTTATTGACCGACTGACAGCAAGGCAGGGAAGGACACAAATATTCTTGGATTACCAATTTGGCAGAATGCAGCATGGACGGATTATCACAAATATTGTCCCAGTGAACTTTCTCCAAAATTCTGTAGAGTCAGATATATATTTTAAATGACTAAGATTGGCAAGTGGGGAATAAAAAAGAGGAGAGTTGGGTGCCCAGCACAATATGCACAGGGTGAACATGGGGAGTAAATGAAGTAAAGGGATGATAGAGAAGTTTTGTTAAATATTAATTTTCAGAGAGAAACAAGGGAGCATTATAGCTTACCTGAGATGGAAAACTGACATTTCCAGACCTAGAAAGAGATAAGAAACAAAAATCCCTGGTAATATAATCCTCAAGACCAGGAAGGCCTGGGGTGTGGGAAGGTAAAAGAGCTCATCCTCTTACACAGGATGTCCATCTCAGCTGCGGCTTCCAGACACACACTGAACATCAGGGAATGAGCTAAGTGCTTCCCATCTGCTAGAATATTTACACCTCCTGGGTACCCTGTGAGATGTGTTCTAGAAATTCCATTTTACCAGTGAGGAAGCAGATTTGGGAGGCTGAGAAACTGGCCCAATCCCACCACAATGGTAAAGCTAGGATTGGAACCCAGACTGGTTGTTTCCAAGCCTGGGCCCTGACCTCTGTGCCACATTCACATCCCACTTTACCCAAACCTCCCACTTCATCTTAGATGGAGTCAAAATGCTTCCTTGTAACTGATTCTAAGCCTCCATCTCTTGATTCCCCAACTGCATCTTTTCCCTGCAAGGGAAATAGGGGTGAATGCAACATGAACCCTTCAGAGACTTATGGTTTAGTAGCTGGACTAAGGAGATGGGCATATAGAAGCAAGTCATGTATGACTAGTGTTGCACAGGATGGTCTCAGATGCCTGCTGTGGCCTTACACTGTGCCATGCTTTCTTTGCGGTGTTTAGTCAAGAAGCTACAGGATTCTAGATGAGGAAGCCATGGCTCTGAGCCAGTGGTATCACAGAAGACTTGATGGAAGGGGTGATACCTGAGCACAGACAGGAAGGCTTGTGAGGCCCTAGGATAGAGGAGTGATGGACAAGGCAATGAGGGATGTGGGGACTTGAGGGTAGGCAAGCGTAAGATACGAGAAGGGAGAGATTTGAGGAAAGGTTGGCCAAAGTAACCCACACCAGGTTGCACACAGGATAAAGAGATTTGGACTTAGCAGGGGACGAGAAGCTGTGGAAATCTTAAGCCACCTTCTTTAGGAACCCAAAGGAAAGGACCTTAGGAACTATGCAGTAAATTTGGTGAACTGGAAACGATTGATTATCAGAGGAAGTTCCGTATGTCCTACACTTATCAGTACTGCCTCAATTGCCAGTGAAAGGAGCTTACCTCAAACTGGTTTAACCATTAAGAGATTAACTGGTTATGGTAAATCAAGAGTCCAGAATAAGGTTTGGGGCTTAAGACAGGGCCATATTGGAAGCTCACACCAGGCTGTGAGATTTAGGTCACTTTCTCTCCAACTTCTTGGTTCCTCTCTCCCTTCTGGAGGCTTCTTAAGTGGCTCCCTAAAACCCAGCCTCAGCCTTATTCTCTCAGCAACATCCCCAGTAAACTAAATGTCTTTCAACTAAAACACCAACCCACCTGGATTCCAGCCTCTTGGCGCTAATAGGGCTCATGTGCCCGTCTTTGAAGTAATCTCTAAGACCAGGGGCACGGGGTTCTGTTGGGCCATACCTGAGTCCTAATCTCACTCCTGGGGCTGAAGGTGGAGCCAACTCCACCTGGAAATTGAGGACTGCAAGTGAGGGCAAGTCTTTTCTTCAGGGAGAAAGAAAACTCAGGATATTGTTATAACAAGGAGGAGGAACTTGGGTCTGGCAGACAGAAACAACAGATGTTCACAGGCTACTTTGGAGAAGCCAGGCAAAGGATGATTGTGAATGCTTGGTGATGGTGTAAGTTCTCTGAGGCTCAAGGGTTGGAGGAGTCCTCCATGGTCCCTTACCTTCCTCTTACTGTACTCAGGTGGCAGGGTCCACAGTGGGCTAAGAGGAGTCCACAGAGAGAGGGAATGCAGGTGCTGAGTAAGCTAAGGGACTGAAAATCAGATTGCAGGAAGTAGGAGTTCTGGTTTCTCTCAGGGTTTAGGAGCTGCAAACCAGAGGAAGCAGTTGATATATTCGTTTCTGTAACATTAGGCCCACAGTTACCAAGGTAGGGTTTAATTTGCATGCCCAGTTTTCCATGCAGTAAGTTGTTCTCATGCAAATAGAATTGCTACAAACACACGTGCCCAGCCTATGCATGCATCCTGTCCTGCAGCCTGTCTGCTGTGTGAGGCCTTTTCTAAAGGGTGTACTGATGGGGCATCTTTACCTGCCCCATAGTATCTTTGAGATAATGATCTCCCCTTTCACTTTTGAGGGAAATTAAGTGGCCCTTGTTGGTCACAGGTGAGTCATGGTGGGCTGGTTCTCCTAAAGTAGGCTCTGAAATCACCAGCAGGTCTCAGAGGCTCTGGTCTGGAGTGCATCTGTCTCTAGATCCATCTCCAGCCCAAATCTGGCTGCTTAAAGATGCATCTGAGGCATTTAAAGACAGTACCAAAGCCCAGGCCTCCTTTCCAGGACTCTGATTCAGTCCATCTGGGGTAAAGCCCAGGGGTTTTGCCTTCTTTTTTAAAGCTTCTCAAGTGATTCTAAAATTCAGGTAGGCTGAGAGCTCCTGCTGTCACTGGAGTTTGTCCTGAGTATGTCTCAGTACAGGTGTGTTTCCTGTAGTCACATGTGCCCTCTTTCCTCTGTTCTTGCCTTTTCCTCCCATCTCCTCATACCTCACTCTTCCTGTGGATTGCCATTGAACCAAGTCCTTTAGTCAGGCAGTCCGCTCTGTCTTGGGCCCCAGTTTCTTGATCTATAAAATTCATATGCCCAGGTTACACAATTCCCAGTACTCTCTGGTTGTAAGTTTCCTGAAATCTGAATTTTCAAAGTGCAGCCAACCCATCTTCAGGATCATAAGAAGCCTGTGAGGTTCAACTATCATTTAAGCCTCACATATACTCCAAAGTCATCCTCAGGTGGGAAGTTCTCATCTGGGAGTGATTTTGTGCCCAGAGTACACTTGACACATTTTTTGTTACCACAAATTGGGTACTATTGTTGTCCAGTGGGTAGAGACCAGGGATGCTGCTAATCATCCAATGACACATAGTATAGTCCCCTACAGGCACACATACAAAAAACTATTGGGGTCAAAATGTCAATACTATTGAGGTTGAAAAACCCTGCCTTTGGATGTTCAAGACCTCCATTCAAAACCCCAACCAGCATCACATATTATTCTCAATCGAGTTCTCTAAAGGCTCACATGTACTTGATTTGCCTGAGAAGCTGCAAGAGGCTCTTCTCCATGATGCACATGAACTTGCTACATATTTCCTGGATTTTATTGACTTTCTTTCAATATGTAAACCAATTTCTGTACTGTGACACATGGTCACCAAAGGTTTTATTTTTCTTCTTCTCTCTTGTGTTTCTTCATGCTACATCAGTTTGAAGTGGAGGCGAGAGGGACATCTGTTTCAGCCTGAGCCTCTGGAGGAGGCCCTAAAAATGTCTTGAGAAGAGCTGAGGTGGAGACCAAAAAGGCAGCTCTGTGTGATGGGCCTGGGCAGCCCTCTTCGCTCCAGACAGACAAAGCTAAAGGAAGCATAAAGAGTTCCCATTCTGTGTTTATATTGTTCTTACTTCATAGAGGGAGAAAAATTAAATACAAGAGGTTCTTATCAGCATTTTAAGAAGGAGAGATTTCTATGTAATTTTTCAGAGTCAATCAGCCAACCAAAAGGCTTTGTCAGTCACAAGATGAACACTATATATATGTGGAATGATGATGTGTGAATTACTGAACTATTTGATTAAAGTTTTCCCAGTTTCCCCCAGATGATGAAGTGCTTGTACATCACTTATCTTGAGTTTGTGTTGCTGAAAAAGGAAGGAAGGAGAAAACCAATTAATGAGAAACAGGGCTGGATCTTCAAATGACCCATTTCCCAGCCTGTCATTTTAGAGGATTGCATCTGTAAAAAGAGGAGGTGATAGCACAACTTTGATTTAAATGCACTTTACAGAGATTATATGAACTAAAGAGATATTCTCTAATGAACAAGTAGAAGGACCTTTGAATTTAGCCTCTGTGACTATTCAAGATAAAAATTTTAAGCTTGTCTCAGAATAAGTATGCATGCTAAATCAAGCTCTCTGTAGAGAACTCTTGTTAGATGAAATAATTGTAAAAATCTGAAGAACTCGACAAGGAATATTATTGCTATGAGCTATTTTGAAATCAAGATATACAAATAAGTTAGTTTTATGGTTTTTAGGGTAATGAACAATCTTAGCATCAATGGTTATGTTGGTGTAACTTTACTTAGCTGTCATGGAGGAGGGAAAGAGGCAGTTTGGCCAGAATCATCAAAGCCTAGGTTGTTCTACACCAGTGATTTTCAAACTGTGTGCTGCAAGAATTTTTAAAACATGCTATATATGACTACTTAATCAGGGCCACTTACCTCTTTTCCCTTAGATCAGGGGTGTCAAACTCATTTTCACTGGGGGCCACATCAGTCTCGCAGTTGCCTTCAAAGGGCGGAATGTAATTTTAGGACTGTATAAATGTAACTACTCCTTAACTAGGGGCAAGGAGCTTGGTGCTGCAACCAGGTAGAAACAAGGTGCCAGGCCAGATAAAACAAGGTGGAGAGCTGGATTTGGCCCACGGGCCTTGTGTTTGCCACCTGTGCCTTAGATTGTCAAATAAAAAAATGACAACAGCCAACACAACAATGGCTGTCCGCTGTAAATGAATTAAGGTCATACCTATTTTTTTGTCAGATTAGCAAAAAGAATAATGTATTTTTTGGTGTGCTACAGAATTTTAGTAATTAGTTTATGTGTGCCAAGACACAAAAAAGGTTGAAAATCACTGTTTTAGATGAACGAGTAGTGATTCTAACTTACTCGTTTACCTGAAACAACCAATGTCCCAAGATCCCAAGACTCTTCTGCTCTCCTCCCTGACAAGCCATTAGCAACAGGCCCGGTAAACCTATCTCAGGAAGCACTGGTCTTCACTAATGCATTGCTTTCCACAAGGTCTCTTAACCAACATTTTCTAATAGAACTCCAATTTTGAAGGTGTCTGATCCACAACCCACACAATTACCAAGTCAAATGTTTCATTTTCTGAATTTTTAAATATATTTTATTGATTATGCTATTACACTTGTCCCAATTTCTCCCCTTTGCCCCCCTCCATGGGTATCCCCCCACTCCCTCAGGAAACCCCTCCTTAGTTCATTGTCCATGGGTCATGCATACAAGTTCTTTGGCTTCCCCATTTTCCATACTGTACTTAACATCCCCTTGCCTATTCTATAATTCTTGATTTGTACTTCTTAATCCCTGTACCTTTTCTCCCATTCTCCCTCTTCCCCTTCCCAGCCAATAACCCTCCAGTGATCTCAAATCTATGATTCTATTCCTGTTCTGGTTGTTTGTTTTTTTAGATTCAGCTGTTGATAGTTGTGAATTTGTTGCCCTTTTAATGTTTATAGTTTTGCTGTTCTTCTTCTTCTTAAATAAGTCCCTTTAACATTTCATCTAATAATGACTTGGTGATGAGGAACTCCTTTAGCTTTACCTTGGCTGGAAAGCACTTTATCTGACTTACAAATCTAAATGCTAGCTTTGCTGGATAGAGTAATCTAGGTTGTAGGTTCTTGCTTTTCATCACTTTGAATACTTCTTGCCAAGTCCTTTTAGACTGCAAAGTTTCTTTTGAGAAATCAGCTGATAGTGTTATGGGCACTCCTTTGTAGGTAACTAAATTCTTTTCTCTTGCTGCTTTTTAAGATTCTTTATCTTCAACCTTTGGCATTTTAATTATGATGTGTCTTGGTGTGGTCCTCTTTGGGTCCAACTTGTTTGGGACTCCCTGTGCCTCCTGGACTTGTATATCTATTTCCTTCAACAAACTAAGACAGTTTTCTTTCATTATTTTTTTTCAAATAAGTTTTCAACTTCTTGCTTTCCCTCTTTGCTTTCTGGCATCGCTATTCAAATGGTACATTTGAAGTTGTCCCAGAGACTCCTTAAAATTAAAAAAAAATAAAAAAAACCTCTATCTTCATTTTTTAAATTTTTTTTCTTCCTGCTGTTTTGATTGAATGCTTTTTAAATTGTTTATTTGCCTCTCTGTTTCATCCTTTCCTCAGTTGGTTCCCTGTACATTTTTTCTTTATTTCACTTAGTGTAAACTTCATTTCATTTCTTCCCTTATGTTTTTGCTGTAGTACTCAGTGAATTCTTTGAGCATCCTGATAACAGTGTTTTGAGTTGTGCATCTGATAGGTTGGTTTTCTCTATTTCATTGAGTTCTTTTCCTGGGGTTTTGTACTGTTCTTTCATTTGGGCCATCTTTGGATCTTCAATTCAGCAGCCTCCTTATGTTCATCTTTGTGTATTAGGTTGAGCTGCTTTGATTCCCTGTCTTAGGAAGGGCGCCGATCTGGATGGATGTGACTTCTTTAAATCCTTGTTTGTCCGACTTCCATGCAGCTCAAATTTCTGACAGTTCTGGCAGTTCTGGTTGTTGTTTGCTTAAAGATATCATTGTAATTCTCTCTATAGTTGCACGACAACCTTTGTCTCCATCTTGATCAGAGGTCTCAAGTTTATGGTTTTTTAAATTTTATTTTATGTATTTATTTTTAGAGAGAGGGGAAGGGAGGGAGAAAGAGAGGGAGAGAAACATCAATATGTGGTTGCATCTCGAACACCCCCTACCGGCATGTGCCTCAACTGGGAATTGAACCAGTAACCCTTTGGTTCACAGGCTCATGCTCAGTGTTGAACTATACCAGCCAGGGCTCAAATTCATGTTGTTTAAGCCAGTAAGTTTGTGGAATTTGTTACAACATCAATGACAAACTAACACACTGTATTGAAGAGACACATCGCCAGGTATGGTAATAAGTAACTGGTTTTTTTAGGAGGGAATTTTCTGTTTCTCCTGAAAGTTCCTTTGAAACATCAAGAATCCTGGAATCATTTTTTTTTATTCAAAGAAAATCTAAGAGAGAGAACTTGTTTTGGGCAGCAAAATTTGAATCTCCATGGTATTGATATTGAGACCACTAGCTGCATCTTTATAGAGCTTCTGTTCTATTACCTGCCAGGTACTTGACATCTATTATTTCTGACTCACTGCATTAAACCTGTAGGGCAGGCATCATTGTTAATTCAATAGTGTTGCCATTTCATAGATGATTCAATTGCTACTTGTAACAGTCAAGTACTCAGCCTAATGCCTCACTGCTAGTTGTGGCAGAGGTGGGATTCTAACACAGGTTTGTCAGCTTCAGATGTCCAGAGGCTCCTCACAAAACCATTAGTCTGCGCTTTCATGCCTTGTTTAGTACTCAGGTTGATTATTCTGTTTTAATGGCAAAACAACTGATTTTACTTTTTAAAAAATTGTATTGGTCTGGATGAGGTACAGACAGGCCAATGAATGCTCTCTCAGACTCTTCCTTTTTCATTCATGTAGTAAGGGTGGCCAGATGATGAGTTGGAAAAGATTCAAAGTCCCGTGAGAGTCTGTCAATTTCAAGACCCTAAAGCAAGAGATTAGTAAACTGTCCATGAAAGACCAAATAGCAAACATTTAAGGCTTTGTGGGCTATATCGGCTTTGGCATAGCTATACTCCACTCTGCTGTTATTAGCGTGAAAGCAGCCAAAGGCAATCACAATTGAACAAGAGTGGTTATGTTCCAATAAAACTTTATTTACAAAAATGGACAGAGGTTGGATTTGGCTTAAGGGCTATAGTTTTCCAACCCATACCTTAAAGCAGAGACAGCAAAGTGGATACCAATAAGTGAAACTTGGCCAAAGGTGTCCATGATCAACTCACATAATGTTCAGTTCTTAGAAACTGTTAGGAAGGGAAATTAAGAAAACAATCCCATTTAGCCCTGGCTGGTGTGGCTCAGTGGATTGTGTGCTGGCCTGCAAACCAAAGGGTCAATGGTTCAATTCCCAGTCAGGGCATGTGTCTGGATTGTGGGCCAGGTCCCCAGTTGGGGGTGTGTGAGAGGCAACAACACATGGATGTTTCTCTCACTTTCTCCCTCCCTTCCCCTCTCTCTAAAAATAAATAAATAAAATATTTAAAAAGAAAAAAAATCCCATTCATAATTGCCTCAAAATAGTAAAATATCTAGGAATAAATTTAACCAAGGGTGTAAAAGATCCATATTCAGAAAATTATAAGACACTGAAGAAAGAAACCGAAGAAGACACAAACACGTGGAAGCACATACTGTGTTCATGGATAGGGAAAATTAACATCATTAAATGCCCGTACTACCCAAAGCAATCTATTGATTCAATGCAATTTCTATCAAGATACCAATGATGTATTTCAGGGACTAAAACAATACTACAAAAATTGGTATGGAGTCACAAAAGACCCTGAATAGCACCAATGATCTTTAGAAAAAAGAACAAAGTTGTAGGAATCATGCCACCTAATATCAAACTATACTAGAAGGCTATAGTAATCAAAACAGCATGGTAGTGGCATAAAAACAGACACATAGATCAATGGACCAGATTAGAGAGTCCAGAAATAAGCCTATGCCTTTATAGCTAATTGATATTTGACACAGGGGGCAAAAACATTCAATGAGCTAAAGATAGTTTATTCAGTAAGTGGTGTCAGGAAAATTGGACAGATATACGCAGAAAGATGAAACTAGACCACCTTCTCATACCACACATATGAACAAGTTCAAAATGGATCAAACACTTAAATATTCAACTTGAAACCATAAAAATCCTAGAAGAAAACATAGGCAGTAAAATTTCAGGCATCACTTGTAGCAATATTTTTTTCTGATATATCTTCTTAGGCAAGGGAAACAAAAGAAAAAATAAACAAATGGGATTATATCAATTAAAAAATTTTGCACAACAAATGAAACCATCAACATAATGAAAAGACAGTCCACTGAGTGGGAGAACATATTTGCTGATACTTCTGATAAGTGGTTAATACCCAAAATTTATAAAAAACTTATCAAGCTCAACACCAAAAACAAAAACAAAACAAAACAAAACTCACAAATAACGCAATTAAAAAAATGGGCACAATACCTGAATAGATACTTCTCCAAAGAGGACATACAGATGGCAAAAAGATGCCCAATGTCACTAATCATTAGAGAAATGCAAATGAAAACCACAAGAGATATCACCTCATACCTGTTAGAATGGCCGTCATCAATAAATCAACAACAAGTGCTAGCGAGGATGTGGAGAAAGGGAAAACCTAGAGCACCATTGGTGGGAATGCACACTGGGACAGTCACTGTAGAAAGCGGTATGGAGTTACCTCAAAAAATTAAAAATGGAACTGCCTTGTGACCCAGAGATTCCATCTCAGAGAATTCATCTGAAAAAAACTGAAACGCTAATTTGAAAGAATATATGCACCCCTATGTTCATTTCAGCATTATTTACAGTAACCAAGATTCAGAAGCAGCCCAGGTGTCCATCAGTAGATGAGTGGCTCTGACAGCCGTGGTGCATTTACACAATAGAATACCTACTTGGCTGTAATAAGGAAGAAAATTTTACCCTTTGCGACAGCATAAATGCTAAGTGAAATAAGCAGAGAAAGACAAATACCATAAGATTTCACTCATATGTGGGATCTAATGAACAAACTGAATTAACATGCAAAATAGACACAGACTTACAGAGAGACAGTAGGTCGACAGTTCTCAGTGGGGTGGGGGTTGTGTTGGGATGTAGAGGAATTGAGCATGAAAAAGAAAAAGAACTCATGGACATGGACAACTGGGTGGTGATTGCAGTGGTGGGGAGAGGGGTAGGTGGAGGTGGAAGAGGGCATAAGGGGGATAAATGGTAATGGAAAAAACATAAATAAAATAAACTATTAAAATAAGTATGCAAAAAATTTTAAAAAATAAAGTAATAAAAATTTGAAAAGTTACATGTCAGCATTTAAACAATCAAGATTTTTCATGCCAAAAGCTGAGTGTTTCTGACTCTGTTGAGAAATTGGAAGGCCTTGGATTTGGCCTCTTTCTGATGATGGGAAGAAGCTGTGCAGCTGTTCCCTAGAAGCAGTCATGCTCTACCCAAGCATGCCACAATCCTCACCCATCTCTATTGTTTTCCTCATGCCAAGTGTTTGTTGTCATTGGTGATCTTTAATCTAGCTGTGTTTTCTACTTATTCTCATCTGCCTGGTACCCTGGACACCTGCATTTTCACCCCCATTACAATAGGAAAATTCACCAAAAGATGTTTGATTGATGGTAAGAGGGTCTTTTCATAAACAGTCTTGGAAAGTAAAGGCTGAATGATAAAACTTGGGTTTGATTTTTTAAAAGTATAATGACTTGTCTATCAGACAGAGAGGGCTAATTTTCATCTAGCCTGGCTTTCATTGTAAAATGCAAACCACTTAGCCATTTGACACTGAAAAGCTGTGAACAAGACTGGCTTTAGGCCAAAATGCAAAGTGTGTCAAGGTGGTTCTGCATGACCTCCGAGCCAATCTTTTCCTCACATTCCCTTCTTCCTATCTTAAAACTCAGTGTCCTTACTGTTCAGTCCTCCTCCACCCACCTTGGGTGTAACTGTTGTAACTGTTTTTTTTTAATGCTCTTTCTCTAAATGTAAATGATAACATTAAAGATTATTTTATTGGAAGGTATCTAATAATATCATTCATAATAAAGAGACAAGACATAAATAATTTCCTGTTATGTTTACCCAAGGATATTCACATTTTAATTCAAAGGAGAAATTGAAGTTTATTGGATGTATAATTGTGGAATTTGGAATATTCTACCTTTCCAGTATGTGAAATCACAGTGGTGTTCATCCATTCCTAAAGTTGGCCCTAAGGATAGCTTTAGCCAAAACCTGAAACTGTGTTTGACCATTGTCGATTTATTATAGTGCATCTGAACCAGGGTCTTTTGAAAGGTTTCACTTGACCAGTGGTTTTTTGATCTGCAAAGTGGAGGGGTTGGTACTTGTACTACTTGGTACCATCACTTGCTCCTCTGCCAGGTATTCCTTGAAAATCTCACCAGCTTTTCATCACAGACTTCCAGGTACTCAGTACCAACCCAGGAGAGTTGGCAGCAGTGGTAAAGCCAGTATTGCCTTCCCATGAGGCAAATATAAAGGTCTGCTCTTACATTCCATGAGTGCAAAGACTGTATGTGGGTCATGTGGAATATCCAGTAGCCAAAAAATACATTTGGTGGGCACTGGGCCCTATTTGGAGACCAGAGAAGTATAAGAAATGCTTCTCCCTGAACACAGAAGGGGGATCTCTGGTCTCAGGTAGGCTCATGCCAGAATGAAGTGGTTGTGTCATTTGGATGGGGTTGTGCTCACAGCGTAGGCACTTTAAAGACTGGATCATTTTGAAAACACAAGCCAACAATTTTGAAAACTGGGCAGAAAAAGCTCCAAAGATTTGGTTTGTATATGGGTTCTTTTTAAGGCTAATGTGACTTTTTTTTTTTTTTTTTGGAGGGGGCCGTTTAGTAATTGTCTCAAGAGACACCAGAGAGGCAAAGCCTTTGGTGCTGGTGGTTTGATGCTTGAGAGGTACCACCATCAATTTCAGGGTGAAGAGTGGGGACAGGGGAGTCTGTGACAGAGAAGACACCACTAGGCTGAGCTGTGATAACTGATAGGCTCCAAGTCAGTGCTACTTGTCCAGACATTTAAACAGGCTTCTCAGATATTGCAGCCTTTCCGGGTCCCCCTAAGAACATTTTAAGACAGATATTCCCAGCTCTGTCCAGATTTCTCATATAATACATTTGCAAACTTTGTTAAACCATGCCACCTTGTTGCTCTAAATTCTGCAGAGGCTTCTGTCTCACTCAGAGTAAATCCAAACGCCTCCATGGCCCACAAGGCATTACCTGATCTGGCCCTGTCACCTTTCAGCTCTCACTACCCTTTCTTGTTCCTCTAGCACAGCAGGCTGCCCTAGGGCATTTGTGCTTGCTGTCCTCCCTGCCCAGAACATTCTCCCCCAGCTATTTTTATGGATGTTCCCTTGAGTTCACTGAGGCCTTCTCTGGCTACCACAGCCTGTACTGCAGATCCACAAGTAACACGTTCCCTTCAATAATGATTCATTATAATGTTGATGAGAAAGGAAAAAAAAGTCGATTCCTGGTGAGGCCACTGTCTGTGTAGAGTTTGCACATTTCCCCGTGTCCAGGAGGGTTTCTTGGGGACTCCAGCTTCCTCCCACATCTTAAAGATGTGCACATGAGGTGAAGGTGTGCCTCCATCGTCCCCATGTGAGTGTGACTGAATGTGAGTGTGAGTGTGAGTGGCTCTTTGCTGGAGGGGCCTCCTGTTCAGGGTGGGTTCTGCCTTGTGCCCAGAGCTGCTGGGACAGGCTCACACCACAGCTCACTCTGAAATGGAACATGTGGGTTGGAAAATAATTATCATTTAGATTAATTTATCCTTCTTAAATATGTGTATGCTCACATTTATTTTAATGTCGAATATTAGAAATATTTAGGGTCTTTATTTAGAAATCTGTAGATGTTTCTGTAACCAGAAATATGCCAGAGGAACTTAACATACATATATAATTATAAACACATATAATTTATAAATAAATAAATATAAATAAATTTGAGTAGACTTGACAAATTTTAGCGATGGATATGCATGATCACAAAAACTCTGGACACTTCAATATGATGCATTTTTAAAAAATCAAGCTCAAGATCATATTCTTTTTCTTAAAAACTATAGTTTGCGACTAGCCTTAAAAATAAAAAGCTCCAGTGCTCCCTTCGGCAGCACATATACTAAAGTTGGAATGATACAGAGAAGATTAGCATGGTCCCTGCACAAGGATGACACACAAATTTGTGATACCTATTGAGTATTTTGTGCATTGCCCAGGTTGGCATTCTCATACCTTTTGATTAGCTTGGGAGAAATATGAATCAAAGAACAATGTGTGGTACTCAATAGCAAAATCATGACTTCACTATAGAAAAGGAAAATACAAAAATAAAATAAAAAAGAAGCTCCATCTCCTAAAAGATTTTAAGAAATTGTTATTTCCAAATACTTTATTTAAAAAAGATTTTACTTATCATGGGCATGGACAACAGTGTGGTGATTGTGGGGAGTTGGAGGGTATAAGGAGACTAAATGATAATGGAAAAATACAATAAAGATTTTAAAAAGAACAAAAAAAAATACATCTGAAGTTCTTAAAAAAATAAAAAGATTTTATTTATTGATTTTTAGAGAGAAGGGAAGGGAGGGAGAAAGAAAAGGGGAGATACATTCTCTCCTACTGGGGCCTGGCCCACAACCCAGGCATGTGCCCTGACCAGGAACTGGACTGGTGACCTTTTGGTCCATGGAACAGTGCCCAACCCACTAAGCCATACCAGTCAGGCTCTCCAAATACTTTTGAAATGCCATCAGATCCCTGCAGTAATGTGTTGTCCAAACACCTGCACAAGATTGAGTCTTTCACTCAGGTCTTGAGGGCTGACACTTTTCTTTCATGGTTTTCTCAAAGTTTGAGTGACAGCATTACAAAGTCTTTTCAGATTAAGTAGTGTACCTCAGATGCTTGAAATCCAAAAATATTTTTAAAGACAAATATAATGATATAGCAAAAGAAAACTTTTGGGTGATAAGAACTGATTAAAAAGAAAAGACAACTAATGAAGGCTCAAAGCAGAAAGCAAGAAATTATTCTGGAGAGATAGCAAATGTGGTTAGAGGACTACAATAATTCAAGTCAGGAATATATTCTGAATTATTGAAATCTGAATGACTCTCATATTCTATTAAAGAGGGAAAATGGTATTAGAATAAATATTAAAAGGAGTCAAGATCTCGGGAGCATTAATCTTGCCTATTATTAGCTTCTTTCATATATGCATCTGTCCTCCTCTCGTAAACTCACATAACCCTCCACTCACTACCGCAACCACCCCTTCTGGTGCTTTTCACAGACTAATCTCCTAATAAGAATCTTTAACTGCTAAAAAAGTACCCTCATGATGGAAATTGTCTCTATAGCACACTATGACCATGGAGTGAAAAGTGAAAGTTACACGGATGCTTTAAGTTGATATCAGTTATTCTAATTTCATTCCAACAAATGTGATTACAGCACTACTCCAGTACTCAAGTGCCAGGCACAGCACTTGGCATTGGGAGCAGACAGGACCCTGTTCTTGTCTTCATGCAGCTGAATATTTTGTGGGGAAATGGGTTGGAGTATAACAGTCCTATAACATGATGAATTTCCCCCACAAGAATGAGAGAAGTACCAGAGACCATGTAGAAGGAGTAGGGCAGTGAAAAAAAAATGCTAGTTTGATTTTTAGTTTTTTGAAGAACATCTGTACTGTTTCCATAGTGGCTGCACCAATTTACATTCCCACCTACAGTGCACACACTTGACATTACTTGTTGTTTCTTGTCTTTTTTTTTTGATAATAACATTCTAATAGGTGCAAGGTGATATCTCATTGTGCATGTTATCCTGAGATTAATGATATTGAGCATTTTTAAATTCACCTGTTGGCCATTTATATGTCTTCTTTGGAAAAAGAAATGTCTATTTAGACTCTCTGCTCACTTTTTAATTGGATTGGGATTTTTTTGCAAAGTTGATTTTTTAATACTATGATCATACTAAACTCATTTCTTAATTCTAAAAGGGTTTTTTTCTCATAGATATATTGGGATTTTCTATATAGAGAATCATATCATCTGTGAATAGGCAGTTTTATTTCTTCCTTCCTGAGCTGAATGTCTTTTATTTCTGCTTCTTGCTTTATTGCCCTATCTAGAACTTTCAGTATGATGTTGAAAAGAAGTGATAAAAGTATACTCACCTGGCAGGGGTGATACCATGATCACGAAGATGGTTTTTTCAGGGTGAGGCTCACCCATTGCACTCTGGGTGTACTGTCCCCTGCAATTTCCTCAAATGTGGGAAACTCAACTGTATAATTTGTGGTAGTGGGGAACTGTGTTTGCGCTCTCCCCTGGGAAAAAAATGAAAAAGTAGACATCCTTGGATGTTAATCATAGGAGTAAGTGTACAGTCTTTTATCATTAAGCATAACACCCTTTATCAGGTTGATGACATTTTCTTCTATTTCTAGCTTGTTGGGTGTTTTTTTAAAATCATGAATAAACATAGAAGCTTATCAATTTTTTTGCATCAAGCATATGATTATGTGGTTTTTCTTCTCTAGTCCTTTGATGTGATAGACTGCATGGATTATTTTTGAATGTTAATAGGCTTGCATTCCTGATACAAACCCCTTTGGGTTGTGATATGATTTTGTTTTTATACATTGTGGATTTGATTTGGTAATATTTTGTTAAGAAGTTTTGCAGTAATGTTCATGAAGAATATTGGTCTGTAGTTTTCTTGTACTTTTTCTGGTATTTGGCATAAGGGTAACTCTGGCCTTATAGAATAAGTTGGGAAGTGTTTTCTCCTTTTCTGTTTTCTGGAAGGATGTTTAGAATTAGTTTCATCTCATCTTTAAATGTTTAGTAGAATTTGCCAGTGAAGTCATCTGACTTGAAGATATTTTTGTTTGTTTTTTAACTATTAGTTTGATTTTTAGAAATTGATTTTTTCACTATGAATTTAATTTCTAGAAACAAATATAAGATTCAGGTTATATATTTCTTTTTGATTGAATTTTGATTTTTTAAAGAAATTGATTCAAATACCATATGATCTCAGCTTTAACAGGAACCTAATCAATAAAACAAACAAACAAGCATAATATAACCAAAGACACTGAAATTGAGAACGGGCTGACAGTCACCAGAGGGAGAAGGGAGGAAATTTCAGGGAAAAAGGGGAAGGGTTTAGAGCAACAAGTATAAAGGACACATGGACAAAAACTAGCAGGGGTGGAAATGGGAGGGAGGTGGAGAGGGCTGGGGGTTTGGGTTGGGATGGGAGTAAAAGACAGAAAACTGTACAAGAACAACAATTAAAATAAAAAAAGAAAAAATAAACATGGGGGTGCAAAAAAAAGACATTGATTCATTGGAAAACAGTATGGAATTTCCTCAAAAAACTGAAAATGGAACTTCCTTTCAATTCAGCAATTCCACTGCTGGGATTATACCCTAAGAATCTTGAAACCCCAGTTCAGATGAACTTATGCACCCCTATGTTCATAGCAGCACAATTTACAATAGCCAAGTCGTGGAAGCAACCTAAGTGTACATCAGTAAATGAGTGGATGAAAAAACTATGGTACATTTATGCAATGGAATACTACACAGCAGAAAGAAAGAAGGAACTCTTACCTTTCACAACAGCATGGATGGAACTGGAGAGCATTGTGCTAAGTGAAATAAGCCAGGCAGCGAAAGACAAATACCATCTGATCTCACCTATTAGTGGAACCTAATGAACAAAACAAACAAATAAGCAAAATAGAACCAGAGGCATGGAAACAAGGAACAGTCTGAGAGGGACCAGAGGGGAGGGGGAAGGGGGATCAAAGAGGAAAGAAGGGGAAGGGCCTAGTTTTAACTGACTGTGGGAGCAGGGAGTGGGCAGGGCAGGGAGAGCAATGAGGGAAAATTGGAACAACTTAATAGAACAACAATATAAAAATACTAAAAAAGAAAAAAGAGCAATTGGTTCATTATTTCTAAGTTTTTGAACTTATGTGTGTAGAATTGTTCATAATAATTTCTCATTATGATTTCAATGTCTGTGGAGTTTGTAGTGATATCTCCTCTTTCATTTTTAATGTTGTTATTTGATGTCTTCTTTCTATTTTTCTTTATCAGTCTGGCTAGTAGTCTATCAATTTTATTGATCTTTCAAAGAACCAGATTTCATTTCTTTCATTATTTTCTATTATTTTTATTTAATGTGTTAATTACTGCATTTATTAGATCTTCCTTTTCTTGCTTTAGGATTATTTGCTCTTATTTTGGTAGTTTCTTAAGTTGGGGGCTTTATTTGTTGATTGAACACCTTCCTTTCCAACCAGCATTTAGTGCTATGAATGTCCACATAAGCACTGCTTTAGTTGCATCCTGCATTTTGATGTGCTTTGCTTTATTTTCTTCAATTCAAAGTATTTTCTAACTTCCCCTGGATCACAGTTATAAAAAGTTTTTATGTCTTTGCTTGGTAATACTAAAGTTAGTGTTAGTGGGGGTTGGGTTTGATCACTTTTTCTCCTCATTATAGTTCCTGTTTTCTTATTTCTTTACATGCTTAATTTGTAATCGGATGCCAGGCACTTTGAATTTCACCTTGTTGAGTGCTAGATATTTTTGTGTTCTTATAAACATTCTTACACTTTGTTCTGGGACAAGGTTAAGTTACTTGGAAACATTTTGTTCTTTGCAGGTCTTGCTTTTCAGCTTTGTTGGCTGGGACCAGCTCATCATTTAGTGAGGTTTAATTGTTTCCTGTGCTTGTAGAAAGACCCTTCTGAGTCCTTCACCTGATACCTGATACCTGTGCTTGTGGAAAGACCCTTCTGAGTCCTTTACCTGTGAATTAGGAGGTTTTCCACTCTAGCTATTGGGATCATCTACTATTTCTGGCAGCATGTGAACTCTAGGGATTGCTCCTTTTAATCCTCCTAATTTTTTTCAATTTTTGGCTCATTTCCTCACATGCATGTAAGATTAGTTCTTAGCTTACTAATCAAGGGGACTGCAAAATCTCAAGAGTACCCTCTCTGTGAAGCTCTCCCCTCAGGTTCTCTTCATTGTGAATTTCAGCCACCTTTGCCTTTGGTCTTCCACCTCTGTACCCTCAATTTAGTGAGTCCGCCAGGCTCTGTTCAGTTCCCCCTTCCTCCATCAGTAGCCAGACAGTAAGTGGAGGTGGTTATAAGGACTGGATTCTATGGGTGATAAAATATGTTATTGCCCATAGGTGTTTTGGAAAGTGTTGGGAGAGGAAAGTCAGTTGAGTACAGGAGAAAAAGGTTAAACTAGGTTAGCTTACCAATAAGGATTTTGCAGCCCTCAGAGCATGATGGCAGCATAGGACTGGATAAAAACTGTGTGTCTGATTCCAAGATCCTCTGCAAAATGTGAAGAGTGATGTCATCATCATCTTCTTTACCACTACTATTTTATAGAACTTTTACTCTGAGACAGGAATAGGAGCTTCATATGCATTGTAAATTTAATCTTGGTGGTGGCCATGGAGGAGCTCTTCTCAGCCCTCCAACAGAGGGAAGCATAATTGCCTGGTGGTCCCACTTCTGTTTTCTGATGCACCCTTGTGTTCATTTTTCTGCACAGCCTCTTCCCAATGAGTGACTGAGTGAGCAGTGACAGAGCACAGGCTCCCAGACTCTTTATTGCCCTTGTTGAATCTTCCTTAGAACTGGACCTAATCTAAGGCTTTTTCCTTTCACCCATGCAGCATCAGTCAGACCTGCTTTTTGGACTAACAGCTCTTTTGGCCTCCTTCAGCTCCCCGATTTCCCTCACAGGTGTTTTCCCCAGGAAGTCTCTTGCATATGTAATCTGTTTTGTTGTTTGCTTCTCAGAGGTCCTGAACTAGCACATTCCTCAAATCATTCAAGGGGGCAGAAATACTATTTGGTCTGGACAGAACTGTGTCTCTTGGAGATTTATATGTCAAAGTGCTAACCTTCAATGTGACTATATTTGGAGATATGGCCTATTAGGAGGTAATTAAGGTTAAATGATGTCATAAGGGTGGGGCCCTCCCCTGATAGGCCTTGTGTCCTTATAACAGGAAGAGACACCAGGAATTCCCCTTGCACTGAGCACACACAAGAAAGGCCTGTGAGGATAGGGCCAGGAGGTGGCATCTGCAACTCAGGAAGGGCTCTCACCAGAAACCAACCCTGCTGGCCCCTATCTAAGGACTTCTGGCCTCCAAAACTGTGAGAAAATAAATGTCTTTTGTTTAAGCCTCCTAGAGTGTGGTGTTTTATTGCTGTAGCCTGAACCTACAAATATGCTATTGTTGTACCTGTTGAACAGATGCAGAAACTGAAGTTTACAGAGGGTCACAAGTCATGATTGGCTAAAGCCAGTATTAGATCCCAGGTTGGTGTGTCAATACATATAGCTTGTCATAACTATGTTTTCTGTGACTCTTTGAGCCATAGAGGATAGGGACATGGTGGCTTCAGTGTGGGTAGACTTCAAGTAAGGATGAATTATTGAAGGAAGGAAGGCTTCAGAAGAGAAGGAAGGGAGTTTGGAGAACTCTCACTCTGCCTGCTGGCTGTTAAAAATGTGGGACTTGATATATGTTTCCATTTGTTTCTGTCTTCCTTGATTTCTTTCTTCAGTGTTGTGTAGTTTTCTGCATACAGGTCTTTTACCTCCTTGGTTAGGTTTATTCCTAGGTATTTTATTTTTCTTTTTGCTATATGGAATGGGATTTTTTTCTTGATTTCTGCTTCTGCTGTTTCATTGTTGGTATACAGAAATGCCTTTGATTTCTGGATATTGACTTTGTATCCTGCTGTTTGGCCAATTTCATTTACTAGGTTGAGCAGCTTTTTGGCCGAGTCTATAGGATTTTCTATGTACACTATCATGTCATCTACAAATAATGATAGTTTTGTTTCCTCCTTTCCGATTTGGATGCCTTTTATTTCCTTTTCTTGTCTAATTGCTGTGGCCAATACTTCCAATACTATATTGAATAAAAGTGGTGAAAGTGGACAACCTTGTCTTGTTCCTGATCTTAGTGGAAAAGATTTTAGGCAGATAAAAGATTTAAATATAAGCTGTGACACAATTAAAGTCCTAGAGGAGAACATAGGCAGGCAAATCACAGATATTTCATGCAGCAACATTTTTACTGATATGTCCCCTAGAGCAAGGGACATAAAGGAAAGAATAAGCAAATGGGATCTCATCAAAATAAAAAGCTTCTGCATTGTTAAAGAAAACAGTATTAAAATAAAAAGAGAACCAACTGCATGGGAAAACATATTTGCCAATGATACCTCAGACAAGGGTTTAATCTCCAAAATATATAAAGAACTTACACGACTCCACTCTAAGAAGACAAGCAACTCAATTAAAAAATGGGTAAAAAACTTGAACAGACAATTCTCCAAGGAGGACATACAGAAGATCCAGAAACACATGAAAAGATGCTCGATATCGCTAGCTATCAGAGAGATGCAAATTAAAACCACAATGAGATGCCACTTCACACAGGTCAGAATGGCCATCATAAACAAAGCAACAAACAACAAGTGTTGGAGAGGTTGTGGAGAAAAGGGGACCCTAGTGCAGTGTTGGTGGGACTGCAGACTGGTACAACCACTATGGAAAGCAGTATGGAATTTTCTAAGAAAACTAAAAATGGACCTCCCTTTTGACCCAGCAATTCCACTGCTAGGATTATATCCTAGAAACCCTGAAACACCAATCCAAAAGAACCTATGCACCCCAATGTTCATAGCAGCACAATTTACAATAGCCAAGTGTTGGAAGCAACCTAGGTGCCCATCAGTAAATGAATGGATCAAGAAACTATGGTACATTTAGACAATGGAATTCTATGCAGCAG
>PVKU01011370.1:0-43986 GCA_004027475.1 Anoura caudifer | reverse complement strand
ACAAGAGAGGAGACGGATAGGAATATCCAGGGAAAAGGGGAAGGGATTAGAGCAACAAGTATGAAAGACATATGGACAAAAGCTGGGGGGGGGTGGAAAGGGAAGGGAGCTGGGGAGGGCTGGGGCGGAGGGACAGGATGGGAGTAGAAAACAGAAAACTGTATAAGAACAACAATTAAAATAAAATTTAATTAAAAAAATAGTCATGGGGATAAAAAGCACAGCATAGGGAATTTAATCAATAATATTGTAGTAACTACAGATAGTGCTAGGTTGGTACTTGAAATATTGGGGGATCACTTTTTAATGTATATGATTGTCTAACCACCATGCGGTACACTTGAAATAATGTTGAATGTCAACTGTAATTGAAAAACAAAAAATTAAAAAAAAAATAAAATTATATATCACATGGCTATAGACTTTTGCAGATGTTTGCCTGTATTAAGAGGCATTTTTCTTTTCTGGTTGCCATTGTTAAGTCAGCAATGGGATTACTTTGCATGTAAGAGTACCACAGACAGGGGTCTGTTTAGTTATAATTGAAACTTGACTGCTTGAGTGAGAAGGGAGAGCAGGCAAGAGATTTCTCTCAGGGTCTTGCATCACTGGATAATTGAGAATGATTATTTAAATTTGGGACAAAAAACAAAGCATTAAATATTAAAAAGGCATCATAAGAATCTGCGTGAAGTTGGAGGACTTTTTGCCTTATTAATGCTATCCATAAAGTCATCATAAAGGACTCAACAGTTCCCAAAAGGCTAGGTTATAGCCCAAGACCAGGCAGCTTGAAGTGATTTACAGAGTTGAAAAAGGTTTAAGATATATCTGTATGTGAAGCATTAGATTTGTACATTAGTGACTATATTCAGATACAAAATAATACAAAATGAGAAAAAGTTCTGAAACTGAACCCAATATCCTATGTATGGAGAATATCTGAGTCCTTCCTCAGCACAATTCCATAAATGTCTTAATTCTTCCCACAACATGAAACAATGAGATGGCAAGAGTACAAAGTACAGCTTACAGAATACAAAATAATGTGTACTGGATCATCCATGTACTCAAAGAAAAGAGTCACTGCTTCCCAGCTAGAGTTTGAGACACCACAAAGACATGCCACACCCACATGTTGCGCTTGTGGTGGGAGATGCTGGAAATAGGACAAAGATGCCCTTTGTGAGCAGAAGGCTGCATTTTCACATTTCCTCTGCTTACATGTGACCCATAGAAGACAAAGCACAACTGATATGAATATGTTGATGTGCATATCTGTGTTTGTGCCTGTGCCAGTGTGCATAGCTATGACTGTGGCTATGGCTATGGCTGTGGCTATGTATATGGAAGTTTTCAGACAGAGACCTAGATTAAGCTCAGCTGTGGCTTCTAACGTATCCTGGTCTAAGGAAAAACAAAAAACCTAGACCAAATTTGAGGTAAAGAATGGTAGTTAATTGTTGGATCTTCTGTGTTCTACTAGTGTTTACTATAACCATGTGTACCATTCAACAATCCACAAACATTTATTGAGTTCTTACTATGTATCAGTCATCCAGTTAAGAACTGAGTATACATAGATAAATAAAACAGACACTGTTCTTTTTCTCATAGACTAAGTTGTCACTTGGTTGTTCACTTTCTGTATTTCTTTCTTTTATCAAAACTTTCATGAAATCCCATACTAGTTTATGACTGAGGGTTACAGAGTACAAATGAAAAAGACATTGCAAAATGAAACCATAGAAAACATGTGAAATGTTTATCACAAACTAAAAGTCTCTCAATTAAAAAATCTATAGATACATGCCCTCCTTGAAATATGCCCCACCTTCCCTTTTCTTGGACATGTAAATTTTGCCTTCTTTTCTCCTACACTCTAAGGGTCCCCACAAGACTTGCAACCAGGGAATCAGTGAACAGCAGCAGAGGACTCTCCTTTTGCCTCTATACCTTTCTTTCCTGAATCCATACTGTCACCACCCTATACCTGTCCACTCTCTGCCTTTCCAAGAGTGTACTATCGCTTTTTACTCTAATAAATCTTGCCACTATGGCCTAAAACTTGTCTTAAAGACTTTTAAAAAGATGCATTTCACAGGAAAGTATACAAGCATGAAGGGTAGCTTGAGCTTAAGCATTGCCTGCCACTAGGGTTTCACACCCTTCTGGTCATGTCATTGAAGTAGACAGATCTGGGGCTGTGGAGTCATCTGGGAATGAACTCATCATTGAGGGAGATAGAGCTTGGCATTTTAGTTGTATGCTCCTTTTGGGAAAAGAGAGATGGCTCTGAGTATACCTTTAGGAGAGCAGGCCACATGAGTTCACCACTAGTTGATCCATGGGGATTCATATCTGAGCCTTGTGAAAAGAGGAACTGAGAACATAAGAGAGGATACTGCCTTCATGAAAAGACCATGAGATCCAGCACTCAGTGACCAAGTGTGGTAGAGAATGAATAGATGTGGGAAGCACAGGTTGTTTTTGGCAAAACAAAACACAAACAACAAGAAAAACACAGTATGCAGGGTGCTTTTTCATCTGGAGGGCTGGCTGCTCTAGGCACAATGGGAGATGACACTACTGGCTCAAGCAACAGTGTCATCTCTGAGAGCAGACCACCTTCAAATGTTCTTGCAGTGATCTTGTTATGAGCTGAATTGTGTCTGCCTCCTACTACCTCAAATATAACTATTTTGGAGATAGGGTCTTTACAAGGGTCCTTAAGTTAAAATGAAGTCACATCCATGGGCCCTAATCCAATATGACTGTCTCCTTTTAGGAGAAGATGGATACAGACACACACAGAGACTAAGGAATGACTGTATGAGAACACAATGAGATAATCATCGAGAACCAAGGAGTGAGGCCTCAGAAGAAACCAACCATACCAACACCTTGATCTCAGACTTTAAGATCTTCTGAGTCTTCAGAACTATGAGAAAATACATTTCTATTATTTAAGGCACCTACTATGAGATATTTTATTATGGCAGCCTGAACAAACTAATACGGATTATGATAAGAAAGGAGTAGGTTAGAAGACAGAGGATTCTTTGAATATCCATAAGAGGAGCTTCTATACCTGCCAAAATACTGTGTCTTCTCAGGAGAAGCTCAAGGGCAAGCATAACATAGATGGAACTGTGGGTTGATTCCAAGCACCAACAGAAGTCAACATTCATTTCCTTTCAGTGTCTCACAGTTTTAGTTAAAGAAAAAGTTGAAGTATATTTTCCACAGTTTTGGAAAAAAAATTAATCCTTGCCTATTATTTTGTAGCTGTTCTAAGTTCCTTTTGTGATTTATTTCATGCAAAGTTTGAAGAGAACAGAAAACATGCTTTTAAAAATAATAACTCTAATAATGTATTGATGGCTCATTTTGTAGTAGGCACAGCACAAGGAATTTTGCATGGATTGTTATTAATTTGGAAAAAATATAAGATAGAAATTGGTAGACCTCAATTTTTTAAGGTAAAGAAACTGAGGTTCAGAGAGGCCAGTGTCTTGTACAAAGTCCTCCTATGAGAAGTGCCAGATCTGCTAGCGTGGCCCAGGTGAGTCTGGTTGCAAAGACCAGTTCTTCCTACTGCACAAGACTGCTTTCCAAACTACCAACTATGGAGAGTTGGTGCTTGCTACTTGGTGGTTTGTCAACAGGTTCAAGACCACAGATTGAGAAAACTGGGGAAGAGGAAGCTGAAGCAGGAAACTGAAAATTTTCCATCAGACCTCAAAATGGACATGGAAGAACAGAACAAAGAGGCTCTGACCATGGAAATGCACTGAACCTTTTTTCTGGAGGTAACAGTGAATCGATGTCCCCACCTTTATCCTCAGCAACAGCCTCCTAGGCCCACAGTCTTCATCAGCCTCAGCTGCCAAGACAACAAGAAACAGATAACACAACACTTGTTCTGTGGCCATGAGGTCAGATGTTATGTCATTTGAGTGTCTTAAGGAAAGGTCAGTTGAAGCTTAAGCAGCACCCTGGAGTTGAACATTGAGCTTAGAAATCTCAGAAAACTAGTCTCTTTGAATCTGAGGGAAGTTTAATTATTTTTGAAGGCTAGCAAAAGTCCAGGATGTGAGGATGTTTGCTTTCTTTTGTACAAGGCAGGCAAGCAAGGGGAAAATTGTGTGTGTTTGGAGGAGGAAAGTAGGGGAGTTACTATTTTGGTGCCTGACAGTAAGAACATAGAAGCAGGAAGAAGCCTGACTCTCCCTGAAGCTGCTGATCAGAGGGCATGCCAGTTGCCATGGGGAATAACTTAGGGTGTACTTTGCTTAGGAAAGAAGCCTTGAGATGATGGGGCCAGAGAGGGTAGCACACTGTTGCTTTCTTTGGTCTTCTGCCCTTTGGTGGTTAGGGTGGGTGAGAAGGGCAAAGCAGGTGGAGAATAAGGACATAACTTCTCTGTATGAAAGCATTAGTGTCATGAAGAAAGGACCGGTGGTCAGTTCCATGGAAGGGTGTGCCTGTGTGTGCATGTATGTGTCTGTTTAGCAATAAAAAGCATAAATTAAAAATTGTTGCAAAAATTTGCTCATGTGAGCAACTATCAAAATTTTAGGAGAATATTGAAATTGTTTCTGAGCAAGTTAAGCACAAAATCTGAAAAGAAAAAAGAATTTTACAATAAAAAGTTGAAAAGAATATTGAATAACTTGAGCGATGTCTAGAAGATATATTCACAGCCCACCCAGAACTGTACATGAGGCTTCATGTCATCAAGAATTTAGCAGAATTTATGTTTGTAAGGGAGGCCTACCTCAGGCATTACATTCTCAACCGAACAACTGAAAAATAGAACATGCCAGTCTTCTTTTTAGCTCATGTTCTTTCATTCACTCACTGTTCCTTCAATTCTGCTTAGATACCATTCTAGTTTAGCTACAAAAAGAGATATTAGAAATTATAACTATTCTTTTAATTCCATCAGGGTTTGTAATGCAGGAGAAAAATACAACAAGACTATCAGGTGTTACAGTTTGCAAACTTGTGTGAAAATAAATGGACTCCATCTTTGAATAATTAAAAGTCAATGCTTTTTGTATGCTCATTTATTTTTTTCTTTAAACTTTACATATAAGTGATATCATATGGTATTTGTCTTCCTCTGTCTGACTTATTTCACTTAGCATAATACCTTCTAGGTCCATTCAAAACAGAAGTAAACTCATTGATACAAAGAACAAACTGATGGTTTCCACATGGGAGGGGTGTTGGGGGGCTGGGTAAAAAAGGTGAAGGGACTTAGGAGTACAAATTGGTAGTTATAAAATAGTCATGGGGATGTAAAGTACAATACAGGGAATATAGCAAATAATATTGTAATAACTGTGGTGCCAGGTGAGTATAAGACTTATGGGGAAAATCACTTCATAAATTATGTAAGTGTCTAACCACTACATTGTATACCTGAAACTAATATAATATTGAATGTCAACTGCAATTAAAAAATAAAAATTAAAAAAGTCAATTTCTATAAAAGCTGACATTCTACTGGTTATAAGCGTCTGATGGGAATACATATTTGGAAAAAGCTCCACAGGTGAATCTTAAGAGAATCACTGAGAGAACATATAGAATTGAGCTAGACAGAAAGTTAGAAAGAGTGTGAACAAGAGGGAGGGAGGAAAATTACAGACCTCCCCCACCTGAAGTTTCAGGTGGGGGAGGTCTGTAAGGTACACAGAAGACAACTGTGGAGAATAGATCCATTGTCCACAGAGGGGTGACATGATTAATGAGGAGAATGGCAAAGAAGTTCAGTGACCAATACACTGAATGGGCATCATAAAATTATTCAACAAATTCTATGTCTTCAATCATTTGGTTTCTATTATCAAGATTACTGCAAAGAATATGCCCAGAATGCCCAGGCTAGCTCAGGAGGAAAGACACCTGCTTCCTCTCTTCTGTTAGATGCCCTTCACAAAGGCACTGCCTGCACAAAGATGGTCCATCCCACCTGGCAGTGACAGACTGCTGACCCCTGCATCTTGGGGTTTGGCAGAGAGTGATCATGCATCTCTGTATCATCTAGGTTCTGTGAAATGGCAACTTAGGGATGAGCCTACCTGACCATACCATGGCAATTTACTAGTAGAGACACCAAGAGACACCTATTTTAATCTGAAAGCACAGTCTTTCTATTTCAGAGCCCAGATTAATCCTGGAAGCAGTGTGTCACTTTCCATTTCAAGTTGCTTTAGAGGAATTCAATTATTTCAAATATTCTTTGACAATTTCTTTTCCTGAAGACCCACAAGATAGTGAAGAGTGGTGAATTTTCTAATTAATATAATTTATTTCCTTGTGTTTTGGAGCAGAAAACCTTGAGAATTCTGTTAAAAATTATGATTTCTTGCAAAACAAATGAAAATTCATGTAATCGCTAATGGAGAATATTTTGCAATATGCTGATGACATTTTTTCTATCTATATCTATATCATCTATATATTCATATACTGTTGTTCAGAATGTGTAACCCAATTTTCTCCAAAAGCAAAGCTAAAAAGATTATAAAATTTCAGATTAATCCATAGAATTCTGATTAATTTACAAATTAATTGATTTTGATTATTTATAGTATTATCTAACCTAACCAGTGCTCAACACATAATGGACACATAAATAACATATGTTCATTCTTTCTTTTCCTCACTCATTCACAGTAAATTCTTTTAAAGAAATAAGAAAGGGATGCATGTTTATTGAAATTTGACTATAAGTATTTTCACTCATTAATCTCATAAATTCTCCCATATTTTGTGGGGTAGTAATCTCTCATTTTCCAAATTGGGAGACTACTTATTTATACAGCAAAATGAGATCTGAGTTCCAAGGTGCAGTGCCAAGAGCATCTTTCTTCCTTTAGCAGGACTAAACACCTCCCCCATTCCTCAGTGCCCCTGGACAAAAGGCTGGAGGCACATCTCTCCATGTGACAGGGCCTGAAATGATTAGGAAGCAGAGGGACAAGGACGTTGGTAAGCCACGTGCACAAAAGCTTGGCCAGCTGTATATTACAGGAGGTAGAAAATGAACTCTGTCCTGATTTGTCCTTATTATAAATTCACATTGGGGAATGACAATCTTTATTCTCTAGTGATGTGGCATTGGCTTTGCCACCAAATAAAAATATTTTAATTATTGATTATTTTTCTGAAATTTTTCAGAGGGAAGTATACTATCTTCATCTGGGGCATGTAAACAAATATTTCAGTGCTACTAACCCTACCCACAATGAGCCCATAAACATGCCCAAAGGAGAGCCAGCTATAAGTATATGCCAGGTTCAGTGACCCTGAAGCCATTTATGGTAGCATCAATTAAATAAAAACTTTCTCAGCCTTCCTTACATCTATCGTCTCCTCAACCACCCCTTAACCATGCTCTGGTTGGAAACCTGGTAAACAAAGTAAGGAAATAGAAAATAACCAAGCACACCTCCTCCCACCTTCATGCCACTACTATAAACCTGGGGACACATGGCCAATGTAGCACCAAGTCTATTGATCTGTTTTTCATTTGGGCTGAGCACTGTAATTAATTGATAAAATTTACTTTTATATCTTACAGTATTGGTAAGATTTTCTATTACAAAACAGTGAGCAGAAAGTTATGGAGATGGCCTAATTTTCACCCAGGAGCAGGGAAAAACTACCTTTAAACCTCATTGAGCAGGCTTAAATGGGTAATAGAACAACATAAATAAAAGTTGCTTTTTTGAATACATTCCTAAATCCTGTTTTTCAATGTACCAGTTACACAGTTACCAAAATGCTTCTTTGTCTTTCAAGTTCACTTACAATCATTTCACTAAGAAGGAGCAGATTCTGGTGAAAACCTGGAGCAGAAAAGTCCCATTTTATCCAAAACAAATTATCTCATGGGAAGCAGATCTATCCCTTTCTTCCTGGATACCCTTCCATGTCCACTGTTAGTTAAGGCTTCCCTGGTGATTCTGATACCTTTCACTCTTTCTAGCCTAAACAGGGAACATTTTATCAGATTTTTAACCATGACTTTTGCTCTGAATCCATGTTAAGCCCAGCCCTCTGCTTCTTCAACTGGGCTGCCTTGCTCCATGGAAGGTGGGAAGGAAATCAGTTTCTGCCATTCTGTGTGTCAAAGGAGGTTTGTTTATCCTACTAGTAAAGTCAATAGACAACTGACTTCCTGCCAAGGACTGCATTCTGGGACAAGAAAGCCAAGCTGATAAAAACATTGGTTGTAGGCAATTGTTCTGAAACATATGCTAATGGTGAACCTGATAAGGGTGCACTTCTTTCCCTGGTAAACCCATCTATTAAGGAGGAAGTGTGGGTGTTCAATGGACCAGGAAGGTTTACATTGCCCTTTACCCATCACCCTGCTCAAAGGAAGCTTTGGGTTTCAGCATTTTGGGGTCCATACCGTGGAAATACACTGACTGCCCTAAAGAAAAATATCTTTGTCCTATCCCACACTGCCCTATCCCAACCCAGAATCCATGGCTATATCTATTTAGGAGACGTGCTGCCTAGAATTCCCAATCAAGGCAAGTATGGGTTTTCCAGTGGAGTTTCTCTAATGGGCCTTTGTTATGTTGACAAGATCTGTTCAGAGCAATAGGCTGACTCCATTTTTTTTCCTACTTCTCTGTGAAATAAGCTAACCCAAGCCTCCCTTGAGTAACATCTCAACCATTTCTGTAGCATCTCAGCATTGTACTGCCAGGACCCTGACCACACCTGGAATTTGTTATTCAATATCTATCTTCCCAGGAGGATGTCAGGGAAGGAAGGACCTTTCCTCTGATCTATTTTATTGATCCATGGTATTCCACTTAGTAGGGGTCAATTAATATTGAACAAATAACATTGGGAATGGCACTATAATGATCAGAGTATGGCATCTTCACAGTTGCTATTTGTTTAGCAAGTGAATGGTATAACGAATGAGTTTAGGGTTGTGTCCTTGTTTCTGTGTGTGTGTGTGTGTGTGTGTGTGTGTGTGTGTGTGTGTGTGTGTTGTGCTAGTCCCTGCCATAATCCATTCTCTTCTAGTACTCTTCTAAGTAAGTGGTAAACTGGTAAACACAATATGTCTCCAGATCATTATATAAATTAAGTGACAAGAGTGAATTTACCAGAATATTTCTAAAGAGCATACATAATTTCCTCACTGTATACACTATACACAGAGCTACAAGAACAAGAAAGCAAAGTGCTGATTGCAGCAAAACTATTGTAGTGTAGTTGTGTCACTAAAAGAATAAAGCAACATATAATAGATACTGTTAAATGCAGATGGGACAAGAAAAATGCCCCATTGATTGACATTTTTTTGGTAAAAGACCAAATGCCAAGAGGAAAAAAAAACTAATTATCACATATTGTTCCTTTCCTGCAGTTGGCCCCAAATGCTGACCTGCCCCTGGAAAATGAGACCTTCCTTGTAAAACCAAAGGCATATGTACTGAGGTTGAGCATTCCCACAAGGGAGCAATCTGATGTCCCATTGAGTTGGCTCTTCTAGCACCAGAGTAAATGTGATAAAATAGAGATAAGAAAGGATCTCACGGATTTTTGTCTCCAAGTACCCAGTCATCCACCTAGGCCACATCTCTTTCTTCTTAAATCATTCATGAAAGTTTCAATGAAAACTTTATGACTTATTTTTTCTAAAGTTGCAATCAAACAACTTTGGCATGGATAAAATCACTCTTTTCCAAAGATGACACACAGGCATGCATATTTGAAAAACACCATCACTGGATCTGTGAAATCTATGAAGTGGTTGGAAGAGAAGGTAGATGAGCATCAAAAAGCCTGCCCAGTGCCAGGTGCTTTAACACACGTCATTTCATTCTTACAATATTCTTGTGAGGTGCTCTTTAAAAAAAAAAAAAAGACAGTTTCCATATTTTACAGTAAAGCAAACAAATCATGGAGGGTAAGTAGCTTACCCACATAGCAGGGTGGGATTCAAATCCCAACTCCCTGACATCTAAATCTAGCTGCACTCTGTCCAGGACTCAATGATTATCTGCTTTACTATCATCAGATAGATGTTAGGTCAACAAAGCTTTTATTTATCACTAAAAGGAAAACTTCACAAACACAGAAATCATCATGCTTTATTTATACTTTGATACTTTGATGCATATTTTTAAAAATAACAAAGTGTGCTTTTAAAAAATGCATAAATATCCTGTTAATTTTTCTCTGGTAGGTTGAAAGTTCCTGTGCAGTTTAATGTTCCCATGCTGTTGATGACTTCCCAATATAAGCCTTCCTTCCTACATTTGTTTGCTCAGCTCTTTGATTATTTAGGCTTTCAGACTCATATTCAGACTAACTAACCCGAGAAAACATCACTGTCTTACACCAGGTTTAACCTCTTACTGCTTTTTTTCATTGTAAACACTACTTTAACTCACTGTCAACCAAGATTTTTATCCCTGACATGAATTAGAACTTTGATTCAAACTTTAAAGGGGGCAAGATTAGAAGTTATAACTTTTGAGAAAACTCTGATTAGTGACCCATCCTAACTTCTGTCAAGTTGGAAGAAATAATGAAACCATTTCTACTGAGGATTCCTTACTATGAGGCCTAAAGTCATTGTAAGAGTAAATGATACACTCAAAACCTAACCATGATTCTGCAGTCCCTGACAAAACAGGTGAATGTCATGTGGTGAAATGGCTCATGATTTGTTCAATGATAACGGAATTTGCAAAGCAAGAAGATATGCACGTATACAGCCATGCTCATAGCAGCATTATTCACAAGACCCAAATGGTAGAAGCAACTCAAGTACTCATTCATGGATAAATGGTAAATAAAATATGGTATATACATAAAAAAGAATATAATATTATTCAGCTTTGAAAATGAAGGAAATTCTGACACATACTACAATATAGATGTACCTTGAGGATTATTCTTAGTGAGATAAGCCAGTTACAAATGGCAAACACTATTACATGATGTTTATAATTCATAGAGAAAATAAAATGGTAGTTGCCAAGAGCTAGGGATTGTGGGTGGGGTGGGAATGGAAGAGTGTTTAATGTCTGAACCAGATTCAGTTTTGCAAGATAAAAAGTATTCTGTGGATAGATAGTGGTAACAGTTACACAGCAATGTAAGTGTACTGAATGCCACTGAACCATACCCTTAAAATGGTTAAGATGGTATATTTTATGTTATGTGTTTTTTACCATAGTTAAAAAAAAGCAAGAATCATTTCTGTGCAACTTCTCAAAGGGATTGGTTATATCACTTACTCCCAGCCATAGTGCCTGGTTTGTATTATGGAAAAACTGTTTCTGATACATAAATAACAGATCTTTTATTTAGTCTTAGATTATGCACAGATGGCTTTATATCTTAGACTACTTTAATTAGAGAATTCTATTCCTAGAAACTACCAATAAATTTTATAAAATACTTTATTCTGGTAAATATTTAGTTTAAGACTGAAAGGTTAAGAATTTTTTAAAGGTTTTCATATTATCTTTGTTTAACAAAATATTTCTACATAACGGTTTTGCCCATGTGTATTTTAACCATTAGCTGTCTATGATCAGTGAAAGGAATACTGCTTCTGGTAGTCTTGTCATTTTTCTTTAAGCATCTCTTTCTTGTCTTTGATTGAGAGAGGGCAATGTGGCACTCAGGTGGGGAAACTTATGGGGGTGGGATGTGACCCTGTCTCCCTTTTCCTTCCCTTGTACCTGACCCCCTCTTTGTCACTGCTGTCTCATGTTCTCTGGCTATACCTGACCCATCTCTTCTGTTACTAAAGGTTTGTGGTCTCACAGTTTCAGAAAACTCATCTATCCACTATACCAAAGACTAACACACTATTTCTCCCAGGGACACCATGTTTAAAAAGAGGATCATCAGCCTTTTGCACACCAGTGTGATTATACATGACACAACTACACTGTACACTTAAAATGCTTAAGATGATACATCTTGTGGATTTTTACCACAATTTTTAAAAATTTTATTTAAAGGGAGAAGAAAGCAATTCATTATTAACTTAATGGATAATAGAAGTGGAAGTCTAGGTCAGCGGGATGGAACTATTGTTCAAATGGTAGGTGAGAGGATGCTGTTTATTGGTGTTCCTCTCATCTGCCTCACACTTCACTAACATACATTTTTGTGTGGAACAGATGCCGGATCTGGGCATGTGTAGCAACTCCAGAAAATTGCTGTTTTGCTTTGGTGAGGCTGAAGAGGGGAAGAGGAAGCTTCTGGCTCAGTCTGGGAAGGTACTTTACTAGAATAGTAATTTCACAGTGGACAAATCAAAGTTGGTGGGATGAATAAGTGTTGCTGAACACAATTTCCCCTGGTACTTGGGTGCCTGCACCAAACCCTCCTCAGGCTTTTAGAGAACTACCCTCAGACTTTCAGTTAATTCCTTCCCTAGAAATTTCCTCAGGAAGTTTAATGACAACCACAGCAGCAGAGAGATTGGAAAAAGGAAATATTTTCCCTTTCCCGACACTTCCCATAGAACATTATGCATGTCTTCTTCCAGGTGGGTTGACAGCCAATCAAGTCCATTCCTCAGAGGTGAAATCTAACATCTCTCCTTTATCCTTTTATGCATATTGTCCTTTTTATCACTACCCCTTCTCCACAACACAAATCACATTGAATCCCCTAAGCCTTGAAATATGCAAAGTAAAGCAATGAGCAGAAACTGTGTTAGGCAAAATTGCAAGATGAATGGCCTGACCAAGCCTGAGAGCACACCATGTGGAAGAGAAGAGCATGAAGGGTAGCCCTGGTGGTGATATGGCCTCACAGCTCTCTGCCTGGCTTCAGGGCAGTGAGAGTGATGGCTGGGATGGTAGTCATGCATCAGATATAAGTGATAATGACTTTCATCTAGAGGAGTGAAGCAATCCTCAAGAATCCAGAACCCTCACTGGGGCAGAATTCTGAATAAACAGCAGCAACATTTAGTTGTGTGGGTGGTAATTAATCAAGGAAGTCAGTGAGTTCTACTTGTAGAATCTCTTCTATTCCTTTTTTCCTTGTTCCCACACTTTGGCATAGTTTCCCTGGGAATTTCTTTTCTTTCTGGAGTGTAGGTTATATATACAAACATACAATAGGTCAACTGCCAGTAAGTTGACTTCAGGTTATTCATCCCCCTCATGACACAGGACCTGAAATCCATTGCCCCCAGTACTAGATGGGACTTGAACCTTTATTGGCCATGTGACCTTTGACATTTTACCTCTCTTTCTTGACTGGAAACAAAGCAGACAATGATGTGTGTTTTATTTATTTAACATATGTATAAAAGCATTATATCATCTTCCACAACTGTTAAGGATCCTAAGGAGGAAGTGGGGATGCCGATGGTTTTGCTGAAAGTTTGAACAGCAAGTTCAAAATTTATGGACTTGGTGTTTCCTTATATTGGGTAAGATTAGACTAATTTTTTCAAGAGGTAAAAATGCCTTATATACACTTACGTACATACACACGCATATATGAAGTCTGTCCAGAAAAAATATCAGCTATAACGAGAATGGTTTACTATAACGAGAATGGTTTGTGCAACATCTATGTAACCTGGCAGCCAAGGAGAGTGAACTGTAATGAACATGTGTGAACAGTGATGACTTCACTGTACTAGTCAGTGAAGGTGGTAGACACTGTTGAGTGAGCATGTACCATGTGGCCTCATATGCAAAATGACTCAGTGAATAGAGCAACAAATCTGCATCAAATTTTACATTAAGCTATGACATCCCTCCTTGGAAACTATTTGGATAATTCAGAAGGCCACAGCTCTGGGCAAGTGGTGATTGGCAGCTTCATTATGACAATGCAACCAGTCATGCATCATGTCTTGTGCACAGTTTTTGGTGAAACATCAAATCACCCAGGTGACTCAGCCCCTTTATAGCCCAGATGCATTGTCCTGAGACTTCTGGCTGTCCCCAAAACTAAAATCACCTTTGAAAGGGAAGAGATTTCAATCCATTGATGAGAACCAGGAAAATACAATAGGGCAACTGATGGCCATTGGGAGAACTGTGTGAGGTCCCAAGGTGCCTTCTTTGGAGGGCACTGAGGCATCATTGTCCTATGTACAATGTTTCTTGTATCTTGTAACTTTTCCAATAAATATCTCTATTTTTCATAGCACATTGCTGAACACCTTCTGAACAGACCTTGTACGTACATATATACATATGTACTCATATATGTTTTGAAGACTAGTAGATATTAAGTATTGTTTATAGCTCTTAAAATTAAGTTTAGATTTAGGAAAAATATTTTAGTGTAACTTTGTTAAATATCATTGGAAAAGCTTATGTTTAAAATACCAGGTGTGGAAAGCACTTAAGAAAAAATAGTTGTGATTTAACTGACTCAGAAATACTTTAAAACTATTGCTTTCAAATCCTTCTATTCTTTTGTTTAGGATCTGTCTGCCTCTGCTGAGCATCTTGTATGTGTGTGCACATCCCTTGAGTGAGATGCCAGCCCCTTCTCTTATCTTGATCATTGACCATGACCTCTTGTAAGAATCATATCAAACACTGAGTAGAAGTTTAATATCCCCATTATCCAAAGTGGTTTACATACAGAGCAATCATGTATTTCCCCCAACTTACTGATGCTACAACTTGTCCACCAGCCAAAGATAATCTCCAACTCCTCACTAGTTCATTGGGAACAACAGCTTGGCACTGCACAAAGAAACAAGTAGTTAAAAAATGAAACAGCTGTATAAACAAGGGACTTATTTAAATATGAGCTTCAGTCATGTTGTATTTTAGAGAAATTCTGAGTGTATTTAGAGAAATTCACTCTGAGATTAGCACAGCTTTGCACAAGGACTGCCATGCCTTCTTTGTCTTCTTCTACCCACTGTTGACCTACATTCCTGGAGGACAAATCTCTTCAGTCTACTTCTTTTATTGTTCACAGTTCCTATAATTGAAATTTGCATATAGTATATGCCTAATATGCCCTGGTTGATTAAATTAATATGGCTACCATTTAGAGAATATTTAATGTAAATCATTCAATGTATTCATCAGTATTTTGTTAATTAGATTTCACATATAAGTGAGATCATATGGTATTTGTCTTTCTCTGAGTGGCTTATTTCACTTTGCATAATAATCTCCAGGCAAGGGGAGGGGGAACTGGATAAAAAGAAGGTGAAGGGATTAACCAAAGAAAATATGTGTATGTTCTTATTAGCCAAAGAATATATAGATACAGATAATAGTGTTGTGATGGTCACAGGGAAGATTGGGGGTAGGGGATGCCTGGAGGGAGGCAGAGGGGAGGAAATGGAGACATCTGTGTAAGTGTCAACAATAGAAGTAAAGGGAAAAAAATCAGACAATGTGCTGGATTAGTTATGCAAATTTCTTCACTTATATTCAGAAGAGACTTATGAGGCAGATGTTGGCAGATGAAGAAACTGAACCTGGGTTAGCTTCTTCATCCAAAGGCCCCATAGTTACCAGACAGCAAAGTCTGGGCTTCCCCTACCTCTTATTTTTTATTTTCCTTGGATACTACCTAGAAATTGCAAATATTATTTGGCTCTGTATTTAAAACCATGGCCTTGGGCACTCCTGAGAAATGATGAGATGCCTGGGAGAGGGACATCAGAGCAGAGCCTGCAGAAAGCAGCATCTCACTTCCTGTCTATGCCCTCATAAATTGTATTTTGATTTCCAGGCATTGTCTGCTTCTATGAAGACAATGGATTGTAGTGATATGCATCAGTGATGCTGAAAACAGTCTCTTCTAATTTAATTTTGAAAAAAATCATTTTTAACTGTTTTAAAGCCATAGGAAAGAGTATGTGTCCTGAAATGCATCGTCTGTTTATCAATACAATGGCTTATAAGTTTGTCTTAAAAAAGATTAAACATTGCTGTCTTCCAATATTTGTGTTAAAAATTTAACTTATTATCTATAAATCAGTGATTAAAAAAGTATAATCTTGTGTTGATCTTTTTTTAAGTGGAGGCCTGTGTATGCCCATTTTCTTTAAGTCACACAGGCAGATAACCCAGTGACTCAAGGGCATCCTCTTGATTAAAGACTAAGAAAAATCTGAGCATCTGCCTGGGCAGGCATTTATCAATGCATAATCATTTCCTAATAATAACTGAACTCAACACCACACATTTTCCTAATATCTTCTTGCATGCTTTGAAACAGAGTTTGGAATGTTTGTTGTTTCACTATGATATGTAGGACAGAATTATTACAAATTTTGAGATTGGGATATTTTTATTCTAATATTTATTAGAGGTAATTTTTCACTAGTTTCCATTTTTTATTTTCTGTTTTTCCTTAAAAATGGCAATAGATTATTAGTTAAAAACTGAAAATAATTTTTAAATTGAAAATGAATGTGAAGCACTGACCAGACTCAAGATCAATAACATATTACACTACCCAACACTAACTGATGTTTCCATTTTGTTCATTCTGCCAACAGCAGGGCATAAAAGCAATGTGATGAAAAATATTAAAGTGCTACTACTTATTTTCTATGAGTAAAGATAATCAAATTGCCAAAGTTCTCACTATTTTATGAAGTTTTGGGAAATAACTCTATGGGTACTGCCAATATGAAACATCATTTGAAACTGTCAGATCTAAAGAGAATTCTATAGTATAGATACACAAGTATACCCCTAAGTTTTTTGGCATAAATTGATTACCACAAATTTACAAGAAATGTATATAAACACAACATTTAAATTCAATAGTGAACATATATTCAGAATGCCCTTCACAGTGAAGTTACCACATTACATATGAAGAAAGCACAATCCATAAGGCCAGTCCATGTCCACTGAGATTGCATTGTCTGTTAGATGAGCAGATAGTTACAAATATGTGGCCAATAGTATTCTTATCCACTCAGCTATTAAAGCCACCAGGCTAGTTATTCTTTTCCTTTGCTTTTAAACCACTTTACTGAAGTATAATTGGCATAATATAAACTACATAATTTTAAATGTATAATTTTAAATATATATGTATATATGTACACACATACACTAATGAATATATAATTATGGTCAAGATAATAAACATATCCCTTATTTCATTTGTTCCCATAGAGAAATTTTTCTTATACTCCTCAATTACCAATGGAACCTCCAATCACTTTTTGACATGATACATTTGCATTTCTAGGATCATAGTATAGACAACACTTTTGCCTGATTTTTTTCATATGACACATTATTTTAATATTCATACATATGGTGTGTGTAAAAAACCTTATCTATCTATCTATCTTTCTATTTATTGTTTTGCCTACAATTTTCCCCAGTTTTGTTAACAAATTGTTGATAGACATCGCTGTATAAATTTAAGACATAAGAATGGTGGTTTGATTTATATAGATTGTGAAATGATACTGTAAATTTGGCTAATATCCATCATCCTATATAGATACAGTAAAAAAAAACTGTATAAGAACAACAATTAAAATAAAATAAAAAAAAAAGAAAAAAGTCTCTTTGTGATGAGAACTCTTAGGCTTTATTCTCTTCACAACTTTCCTATATATCATACAGCAATGTTAATATAGTAATCATGCTGTACATTAAATCCTCAGTACTTGTTTATCTTTCTTAAAAATCTGTTATTGGATTTATTGGCTGACACTGGTTTTAAAAATTATATGGTTTCAAGTGTACAATTCTATAATACATCATCTGTATATTGTATTTTGTGTTCACCATTCAAAGCTGAATATTCTTCCACCTTCATTGATTCCCCCTTTACCTTTTCTACCTCCCCCAACATCTCTTTTCCTTTGGTAATCAGTATACTCTTGTCTGTGTCCATAAGTTTTTGTTTTTTGCTTAATCACTTCATGTTTTCACCCAGTTCTCCAAGCCCCCTACCATCTGACAGCTCTGTCTGTTTTCTGTTTTTATGAGTCCATTTTTAGTTTGCTTACTTACTTACTTTGTTCACTAAAGTCCACACATTAAAAAAATCATGTGGTATTAGTCTTTCTCTGACTGGTTTATTTCACTTAGCATAATATTCCCCAGGCCCATCTATGCTCTTGCAAAAGGTAAGATTTCCTTCATTTTTTACAGTTGAGTAGTATTCTATTATGTAAATGTACTACAGCTTTTTAGCCACTCATCTACTGATGGGCACTTGGGTTGCTTCCAAATTTTCGCTATTATAAATAATTCTGCAATGAACATAGGGGTATATATATTCTTTCAAATTAGTGTTTTGGGTTTCTTTGGATATATTCCAAGGAGTGGAATCACTGGATCATAAGGCAGTTCCATTTTTTTTATTTTTTGAGGTGACTTCATAGTGCTTTCCACTTCAGTAGTAGTTTGCATTCCCTCCATCAGTGCACAAAATTTCTCTGTTCTCTACATCTTTGCCAGTACTTGTTGTTTGATGATTTATTGATGATGGCCATTTTAACAGGTGTGACATGATATCTCATTGTTGTTTTAATATGCATCTCTCTGATGATAGTGATGTTGAGCATCCATCTTATGTCTATGAACCATCTGTATGTCCTCTTGGAGAGTGTCTATTCCAATTATTTTATTTTTTTAATTTGTTTGCTTGGTGTTCACTTGTATAAGTTCTTTATAAATTTTGTATATTACTCCCTTATCAGATGTTATTAACAAATATGATCTCCCATTCAGTGAGTTATCTTTTTAATTAGTTGATGATTTTCTTTGTAATGCATAAACTTTTTAGTTTGTGGTAGACCTATTTGTTTGTCTTTATTTTTGTTTTCCTTGCCCAAGGAGATATATCAGAAAAACATATTGCTCCAACCCATGTCTCAGATTTTACTTACTATGTTATTTTCTAGTTTTATGCTTTGAGTCATTCACTTATGTCTTCAGTACATTTTGAGTTTATTCTTGTTTATGGTCTTTTTTACACATATCTGTCCAATTTTCCCAGCACTCTTTACTTAAGAGACTGTATTACCTCATTGTATGTTCTTGCCTTCTTTGTCAAATACCAATTGATCATGAAGGTGTGAAGAAATGGGTTCTCTGTTCTGTTCCATTGAGCTGTGTGTCTATTTTTAAGCCAGTACTATGCTGTTTTGATTACTAAGGACTTATTGTAGAGCTTAACAGTAAGTAGCATGAGTTTTCTAACTTTGTTCTTTCTCAAGATTGCTGTTGCCATCTGGGGTCTTTTTTAGTTCCATATAAGTTTTTAAAATATTTGTTCTAATTCTGTGAAATATGTCATTGGAATCTTAATAGGGATTGCACTGAATTTATACTTTGTTTTGGGAACTATGAACATTTTAGTGATGTTAATTCTTCCTATTCATGAACACAGTATATGTTTTCACTTATTTGTATCTTATATAATTTCTATCTTAAGTGTTTTATGACTTTCTGTGTGCAGGCCTTTTACTTCCTTAGTTGAATATATTTTTTAGGTATTCTATTTATTTATATATTTTGCAATAGTAATTGAAATTTTAAAAAAATATCTTTCCAGTATATTATTATTGGTGTATAAAAATGGAACTGATTTCTGGATATTTATTTTGTATCCTGCTTTTCTACTGAATTCATTTATGACTTTTTGTAGTTCTTTTGGTGAAAATATTAGTGTTTCCTGTATACAATAACATGTCATCTGCATGTAATGACATTATTAAGTTTTTCTTTCTAATTTGGATGACTTTTATTTCTTCTTCATGTTTCATTGCTGTGACTAATACTTCCAGTACTATATTGAAACACAGTGATGATGAAAGTTGGCTGTGGGTTTCCCATCTATGGCCTTTATTATATTGAGGTATGTTGTCTCTATTCTCACATTGCTGAGAGTTTGTATCATAAATTTGTGCTGGATTTTATCAATGCTTTTCTGCATGTATTTCTATAATAATATATTTTTATTCCTCATTTTTATGTAGTTTATCATGCTCATTGATTTTCAGATATTGTTCCAACCTTCCATCCCCAGAATAAATCCCACTTGATTATGGTATATGATCTTTTTAATGTATTGCTGCATCTGGTTTGCTATGATTTTGTTGAGGATTGTAGCATCTATGTTCATCAGAGATATTGACCCATGATTTTCTTTCTTTGTAATATTTTTATCTGTTTTTATTTAAATTAAGATAATCCTGGCTGCTTAAAAGAGCTTGGGAGTCTTTTCTCCTCTTGAATTTTTTGAAGTAGTTGGAGAAGGATATGTCAGTTTTGCCTTAAATGATTGTTAAAATTTACCTGTGAAGCTATCTGGTGTAAGATTTTTGTTTGTTGGAAGTTTTGTGATTACTGCCTCAATTTCATTAGCTGTAATCAGGCTATTCAGATTTCATAATTCTTCCTGATTCAGTATTGGAAGATTGTATGTTTCTAGGAATTTATCTGTTTCCTTAAGATTATCCATTTTTTTTTGCTATATAGTTGTATTGATAATTTTTTTCTTAAAATCCTTAGTATTTCTGTGATGTCAGTCTTTACTTCTCTTGTTTTACTTCTGATTTTATTTATTTAGGTCCTCTGTGTTTTTTCCTTGATGAGTCTGGTTAAATGTTTGTCAATCTTGTGTATATTTTCAAAAAAAACAGCTCTTGGTTTCATTAATATTTTATATTGCTGTTTTAACATTTTGTATTGATTTTTAAGACTGTTTCATTTACTTCTTTGATCTTTATTATTTCCTTTCTTCTACTCACTTTGTACTTTTCTATTGTTCTTTTTCAATTTCCTTTAAGTATAATGTTAGATTATTTTTTTAGCTTATTCTTTTTTTTTTTTGATATAGGCCTGTAATGCTATAAATTTCCCACTTAGAATTGCTTTCTCTGTGTCACACAAGTTTTGTATTATTGTGTCCTCATTTTCATTTGTTTCAAGGTATCTTTTGATTTCTTCCTTGATCTCATTTTAACCCATTTATTGTTTAGTAGCATATAATTTAGCCTCCATGTCTTTGTGTGTTTTTCAAACTTTTCCTTTTGATTCATTTCTAGATCCATACCATTATGGTTATGGAAATTGCTTGATATGATTTTAATTTATTTAAATCTATTTTTGTCCTAACATGTGGTCTGAGAAAATGTTCCATGAACACTTGAAAAGAATGTATATTCTGCTGCTCTGGAGTGAAGTGTCCTGAGGATATCAATTAAATCCATCTGATTTAGTGTGCCATTTCAGGCCACTGTTTCTTTGTTGATTTTCTTTCTAGAAGATCTATGCATTGATGTCAATTGGGTGTTAAAATCTCCTGCTATATCTCTATTATTGTCAATTACTTCTTTTATGTCCATCAAGATTTGTTTAATATATTTAGATGTTCCTATGTTGGGTGTATAAATGCTTATAAGGGTTATATTCTGTTTTTGTAATGCTCCTATTACCATTATGTAGTGTCCTTCCTTGTCTCTTATTAGAGCCTTTGTTTTAAAGTCTGTTTTGTCCAACATACATATTGTTTCTCCAGATTGTTTTATTTCCATTTGCTTGAAATATCTTTTTTCCATAGCTTTACTTTTAGTTTTTGTGTGTCATTCATTTATAGGTGGGTCTTTGTAGACAGCATATATAATGGGTCTTGTTTTCCTAATCATTCAGCTATATTATGTCTTTTATTGGAACATTTAAGCCATTTATATTTAAAGTGATTATTGATAGGTACATATTTATTGCTATTTTATACTTTATAACTATGTTCCTCCATTGCTGCTTTCTTCTTCTTCTTCTTCTTCTTCTTCTCCTTCTTCTTCTTCTTCTTCTTCTTCTTCTTCTTCTTCTTCTTCTTCTTCTTCTTCTTCTTCTTCTTCCTTCTTCTTCTTCCTTCTTCCTTCTTTCTTCTTTCTTCTCCTTCTCCTCCTCCTTCTTCTAGAAGACCCTTTAACATTTCTTGTAATACTGGTTGAGTGGTAATAAATTCCTTTAGTTTCTTTTTCTCTGGGAAGGTTTTTATTTCTGCTTTCATTTGAAGTGATAGCTTTTCTGGGTAAAGTAGTCTTGGTTGTAGATATCTAATTTTCATTACTTTGAATATTTCATACCAATCCTTTCTGGTCTGAAATGTTTACATTGAAAAATCCACTGACAGTATTATGGGAGCTGCTTCATACATAACTCACTGTCTTTCTTGCTGCTTTTAAGATTCTCTTTGCCATTTTAATTATGGTGTGTCTCACTGTGGGCCTCTTCAGGTTCATCTTGTTTGGGACTCTCTGTGCTTACTGGACTTGCATGCTTTTTTCCACCAAGTTAGGAAAGTTTATAGTTGTTATTTCTTCAAATAGGTTCTCAATCACTTGATCTCTCTCTCCTTTTTCTGGTATACATATGATGCATTTCTTGCTCTGCCTCACATTGTCCAAAAAGTGTCTTAAACTGTCCTTATTTTTAAAAGTTCTTTTTTCTTGTTATTGCTCTAATTTGGTGCTTTCTGATGCCATGTTTTCCAAATTGCTGTTGCAAGTCTCCACTTTACCTAATTTATGTAGTTTATTCCTTCTAGTATATTCTTCATTTCAAATATTGCATTTTTCATTTCTGACTCATTGTTTTTTATGATTTTTTTATTTTTTATGCTGTTGTGATTCTCACTAAGTTTTTTGAGCATTTTTATAATCTTTTTTTAAAACTCTATATCTGGTAAATTGCTTGCCTCCACTTCACTTAGATCTATTTTGTGGAGTTTTTTTTTTTTCTTTTTTGGGGTGGACATGTTTCTTTATCTTCCCATTTTGACTGTGTCTTTGCGTTGGTTACTATGTATTAGGTAGATCTGCTGTATCTTCCAATCTTGGTAGAGTGGCCTTATATAGTAGGTGTTCTGTGGGATTCAGTGGTGTGCTCCTCTTGATCACCTGAGATGGAATGTCAGGTATTTATGTTTGCATTATGTGAGCCATCCTGTTGTAACTGAGTCTTGATTTCTATTGACCCATTCAACATGGACTTGACCCTCAATTTTTCTGACTGTGAAGATCAACTTCAACCAAAGTATCTGAGCTGTTCAGTGTGTGCTTACCAAATGAAAAATTTGCTTCAGCAGCATCTGGTGCCTTCCAAGATATCCCTTTGGATATATCACTTGTAAGGTTATTTGGATCTTGCTCTGATGTTTTCTGAAGTTGTGTTTGTTCTGAGGCCTTTTGGATGAGACTCTGTTGTAAACCAATGTCAGACACTGCCTGACAAACTTTTGGAGGCTACAAAGTTATCCAGAGTTTGTGGCTACCTTTGCTGGGCCTAGATGTACATGGGAAGGACCAAGCTGCTCACCAAGTCTGCTTCCACCTGTACTGAGTTCAGGAGCAGGTCAGCCCAAGGCCCAAGATACTCTCATATCTGCCTGTACCTGTCTCTGCCTGCTGGATGCATGTTAGTCTCAGTCACTGAAAGAGCATCTTGTGGCACTCAAGTTGCAGGAGAAAATTTCTCAGTGAGTCACCAGGTTGGGACAAGTGATATAGGTTCATACTTGGTGTCAGTACTAGGTCTGAGGCCACTCAGCAAAATCCCTGGATATACCAATTCAAGCTGTCTCCTACAGGATACTCACAAACCTTTGTTGGGGTGGGGTCTCAGGGAGTTGTTAGGGTAAGCCCAGCAGTTTATTAGGTGCAAACATACAGAGATTTGGTCATGTGAAAAGATGGCTCAGCACAGGTTAGTCATGCAAGGGAAAAATGGCCTCCATCCTCAGCTACACAACTCAGTCTCCAGCAGAATTTGCTGGGAGCCCAAACTCAGCAGGGAGAGGACACTGGGAGTAAGGATAGAGGAGATAGTCTATATTTCATAATGAGGGGTGCTGGTAAGTCTTGGGCAAAGATTGTGGGACAGACTCCCCATCCTAAAGACACACAACTTACTCACTGACACCTTCTGAGTCTGCTCAGACCCATACACTCATGCCATGAGTGGCAACTGAAGCCTCACCAGGATGTGAGGTCTCCAAGATGGGGCATGAGGGAGTTCAGAGGTTGGGGCTATTACATTCTTCCAGGCTGATGCCCTATGAAAAGGAATGTTCCTACCAAGAACAATGATATCTGCAGTGTGGGGGAGGGAGTCAGCTCAGAGATCCTGTTCTTTCAGTTCTCTCCCCAAAGCTACAACTGTAGGAGACCATTCTGCGTGGCATGGGCCCAGCTCCCACTCAGAGATACACAAGACCCACACCCATGGATAGGTTCTCCCATGGGGAATCAGCACTGCAATGTGCCTACGCCACTTTAGTCTTGCTTTTGCTAAAAACTCCCTCACCCTGAATTGAGAAAGCAAGTGCTGCTTATTGTAACTTCCTAAAATCCATGGTCAACCTTCCTAGAATGAGTGTAACTGGTTCAACCACTTTTCCCTTTTTCGTTTGCAAGTATCCTCCTTCTGTGATGTGATTAGCAGTATTGGCTCCTTTCTTTTCTGTAAAAGGTAACCACCTAAAGTGAGCCTGTGCATAGTAAATGAGAATATTCATGTAATGTGGGGAGAAACCCAATAAAGGCCTGTCATGGCGGAGGCCATGGGCTTTTGCTTCCCTTGAGAGAAAAGCCATGCTGTCTGTTTTCCTCTACCAGACTTGGTAGTCCATGTGAATGTCTCATTTCATCCATAATGACATGGACACTACGGGCCGGTGTCTGCATCATACAACCCCCAGTCTCTCCTCGTATGACTCTAGACCACTGTGCCCTACTTCTGTGGAAGTCCAGGGTAAGTGCCTGCAAAAGAGACCTTGTACATTGGTCCTTTAAAAGGGTGCCTGTGTCTCTAGCATATTTTGCCTCTCCCTGGTAGACAGAATTTCTGCTGATTTTCATAGCCAGATGTTTTGTGGGTGCCTCTTCCAAACTCTGGTACTCTGGGATGGAGAGACCATGTGGTGTCAAGACCTCACACTCCTCAAGAGTCAGAATGCATATTTTTGTTTTGTGTGAGTTACTCTGAGATCTGAGATTTTCTATTCTAATATACTGTATTTCATTTTCTTAAGAAGCTACTTATATATTATGATAAATATTGTTGCAATAAACATGGGGTGCATATATCTTTACAAGTGAGTATTTAGTTTTGTTTTTGGATAAATACCCAGAAATAGAATTGCTGGGTCATATATTAGTTCTATTTTTGAGAAAAATTTATACTGTCATAAAAATATATTCTCTTTTCTATACTAACTGTACCAATACATAAATAACCCCAATGACAATGAAAAATGATTTCTTTTACTCCACATCCATGCAACATTTGTTATTTGTTGTATATTTGATAAAAGCAATATTGACATATATAAACTGATGCTTAGTTTTGATAATGCATTTTCTGGATAATTAGTAATGTTTAGTATTTTTATGTGTCTGTTTACCATCTTTATGTCTTCTTTGGAGAAATGTTTGCACAGGTTCTCAACATAAGAATGTCTAAACTGTAGAGAATTTTTATAAGTGTTTATTTGAGCCAAAACTCACAACATATGTGGATAAAAAGATCTCAAATGTTTCTTAGGATAACAGTTTTTCAGTTTCCTTTATGCATTAAAATTAAGGAGGGAACATAAGAAAGGTTACATCTAGGTGGGTCATAGCAAGGCAAAGATCAGATTATACAATAATTAGCAATATGATGTGCTCTTTTAAGGGTGGTCACACTTTAGAAGTAGTATTATAAAAGAGGCATTTCAAAGTTGTGTTAACCTAAAGGCACAAAAACAATGGACAGTTAGAAATTTATAATTATATCATCCTGTAAAATTGCTTTTCATATGACCCCCTTTTTATAAAGCAATCTAAAGTATGCAGAGATTACCAAACTTTTGATGGAATAGTGTGGTCTCACAACACTAAGAAAGCTCATATCTAGCAAGTCTTACTATTATTAGCATCTCGTTAAAAAGGTGGACCATGTGGGGATGGGGTAATACTGTAATTATGGGATCTGAGTTGAGGCTGAGTTTTTCCCAGAAAAGAAAAGGCAGGTAAATGGAAGGCAGTCAGGTCTTATGGCCTTCATTGTGAAAAAACAATCTGGATTATTTCTATCTTGTGAACTATCATGATCTGCATTTTGCCACCTTTCTCACTAAGGTATTTTGTATCTACTATATATTTACATAAATCATAAAAAGGGTATTAACAGTTATTTTATACACTAGTAAGCATAAAGAGTTGGACTATAAATAAAAATCATAACTGTCACCATGACTAATAGCAATAGCAGATAGATAAATAAAATAAAATAAAATTGGTTCATAGTTCAATATCTTTCTTTAGATATACATGACTTGTTTATGTCTTGGGATACTGATGTACTTGTGAGGTAAGTAGTTTTTCATCCTAGAGGAGTTTTTGGTGTTCATTGTAGGTGGAGTCAAATGTCAAAGGCAACAGTAGATGTCTATTCATGACTAGGCACTTGATAAGGTCTCCTCCAAAAAAACTGGAGTGTATCTTTTACTTAATGTCTCCCCACAAAAAAATCTCCAGGTAGTCAATGATCTCTAAAATCTTTTTTTCTTGGAAGTTTAATGTGAAAGAAAGTGGTTACTGATTTGTCATTTTTATGAAGCGATTTCATCAAACCTTGGCAATAATGTAAATGTCTCCATTCAATAATGTCAACTCAGAAGTTTCTTTATCTAATTTAAGTCTATCTTAAATGAATTATGATGCATAAATAAATACAAAATTTAAAAAAATGGAGTTTGCCAGGAGGCAAAGAAGAATCAAGTGGCCATTTTGGTTTTCCAATAGCTCTGACTTTTTAATCTACAACCACTGTTTATCTAGGCAATATACCTGTTGCAAAGAAGACAGAATCCAGGCTTTTGGTGGTCATAAATAAACATTGGACTGGCTACACAGATATTGTAAAGCAAAGTAAGCAGGAAATTTATTAAGGAAAGTACACTTCCCAAGACATGGAAGTGGGCATTCTCTAGCCAGGGAATGGCTCTCTCCCATTAAAGGGTTACAGGCTTTATAAGATTTTTACAAACTTCTACACATACAATTTCCCACAATCATCCTTGATTGCTCACTCAGGGAGAAAATCACAACAAATTATTATGAGGTGTCACAAGGAGATTCTTGGAAATCAGGATGCTGACTGATGACAGCTGCAGTGTCTCAGAGTTTCCTTAGAGTCTCCTGTTGCAGTGCCTCAACTTCCCCTTGAAGACATGGTTCTCAAAAATTCTTCTGGGAGGTTTCTGAGGGAAGATTTTCAATCTTCTGTATCTACTTTCTGCTGGAATGGAGCAGTAGACCTTGCCTGCTAAGAAACATGAAATTCTCACCTTATCTTATCTAGTAGTTGGAAAGGAAGTAGTTGGGTGTTGTAAGGTGTTAGCAGTAGATTCCTTAGTGATTACTGAAAACCCTGGAGCATCATCATCCTGATGTGGTGAGTCTGGAAGATAGAAATTTGACCAACAGGTTAAATATGCAAGGGCCAAAGATTAATAAATCCCAACAGAGGTAGAAACCAAGTTACTGAGGGAATGTATCCCTTAATGGTATCCCAGAGAGTTGTTGGGGTTCCTGGGATACAATCCTTTTAGCCACATTGTTTGCTGTAATATTTTATTTTGTCTGTACTTGTTTCTATTTGCTTTGATGAGTTTATCAAGAAGTATTAGCTAGAGCACAAACCTCACCCTCCTGGACCAATAAGTAATCCACTTAAAAGTCTACCCAGGTTTGTGGACTGGCAAGTGTATTTTAAGGCTAGAATTGTGTTAGTTCATTTGGCCCATAGTATTGTTAGGAATATTGCTCCTAACACTTCCCAGATTCTCTGTCTTGGCCTAGGTCTGGGTGCTGAAATTGGCCAGACTAACTTGTTTCTCTATCATGTTGCCCACTGTATCATGGTTGGCAATGACAAGCCCAGTAATTGTTAAAAGTATTGCCCCAGAGCAAATCCTGGATAATTTGAAAAAGAGAGTTATTGACCCATGAAGGAGTAGCAAGAGTGAGAAAGAATGTTTAATATTAAACCTTATATTTAAGGTTTCTTCTTTTTGAACAGGAATTGGGTGTCCTCAAAGTGTTCTCAAGTGTAGTTGGAGTCTAGATTTTTCTGCTGGTCTAAAGGAGGATCTGCCAGTTTTACTCTAGAAATATGAGCTCAACTATCTACCCCTGGCACTTTAACAGCCATGGGGGTACTTGGACAACCTGGTAGGGTCCCTTCCATTTAAGGCTAAGTTGATCAGTAGGGGATCCCTCTTTCCAAGTTTTTTTAAAATATATATTTTATTGATTATGCTACTACAGTTGTCCCACTTCCCCCTTCACTCCCCTTCACCCTGCACAACCCCTCCCACCCACATTCCCCCACTTTAATTCATGTCCATGGGTCATATATATAAGTTCTTTGGTTTCTACATTTTCCATACTATTCTTACCCCACCCCATCTATTTTCTGCCTACCATGTATGCTACTTATTCTCTGTATCTTTTCCCCCTCTCTCCCCTTCCCAATCCCCTGTTGATGATCCTCCATGTAATCTCCATTTCTGTGTTTCTGTTCCTGTTCTAATTGTTTGCTTAGTTTGTTTTTGTTTTATGTTGTTAATAATTGTGAGTTTGCTGTCATTTTACAGTACATATTTTTTATATTCTTTTTCTTAGATAACTACCTTTAACATTTCATAAAATAAGGGCTTGGCGATGATTAATTCCTTTAGCTTGACCTTATCTGGGAAGCACTTTACCTGCCCTTCCAATCTAAATGGAGGCATTACTAGATAGAGAAATCTTGGATGTAGGTCCTTGCCTTTCATGACCTGGAATACTTCTTTCCAGTCCTTTCTTGCCTCTAAGGTCTCTTTTGAGAAATCAGCTGACAGTCTCATGGGAACTCCTTTGTGGGTAACTGTATCGTTATCTCTTGCTGCTGCTAAGATTCTCTCCTTATTTTTAATCTTGAATAATGTAATTATGATGTGCCTTCGTGTGTTCCTCCTTGGGTCCAACTTCTTTGGGACTCTCTGAGCTTTCTGGACTTCCTAGAAGTCTATTTTCTTTGCCGGACTGGGGACGTTCTCCTTCATTATTTGTTCAAATAACTTTTCCACTTGTTGCTCTTCCTCTTCTCCTTCTGGTACCCATAAAATTGGGATGTAGGAATGTTTATAGATGTCCTGGGGTTCCTAAGCCTCTCCTCATTTTTTTTTAAATTCTTGTTTCTTCATTCTGTTTTGATTGGATGTTTCTTTTTTCCTTCTAGTCCACACTGTTGATTTGAGTCCCAGTTTCCTTCCCATCACTATTGGCTCCATGTATATTTTACTTTATTTCACTTAGAATAGCCTTCATTTTTTTCATCTAATTTGTGACCAAATTCAACCAATTCTGTGAGAATCCTGATTACCAGTGTTTTGAACTGTGCATTTGATAGGTTGGCTACCTCTTCGTTGTTTAGTTGTATTTTTTTTTTCTGAAGCTTTTATCTGTTCTTTCGTTTGGGCCATTTTTTTTTTTGTCTTGATGAACCTGTTATGTAGTGAGTGGTGGAGCCTTAGGTATTCACCCAGGGAGGTTACCTATGTCACTGGGTTGTGATGCTGTATGTGGGGAAGGGGTCAGAGAGGGAACAATAGTGCTTGCTCTGCTCTCTCCCAGATTTCAGTCACTTCCCCTGATTCCCACAAGCAAATTGGACCCTTCTTGTGCTGATTCCCATGTGGGTGGGTTTGTGTATGTTCTAGGACCCTGTGAGTCTCTCCAATGAATTCTCTTATAAGGCCAGGAGTTTTTCCTGCTGCCTCAACCCCCACAGGTGTTTACAATCAGTGGTTTGAGACTTTATTTACCTGTGCTGGGACCCTGCATTGTGCAGTCAGTCTTGCTCCCCAGTTTCACCTGGTTTGTCTGTGCATGAATGTAGGACTGCCCAGTCTGCTAGCTGCTGCCCTGCGCGCTGCACCCCACTCCACAATCCACTGACCCACCTTGCTGCAAGTCCTCTTCTCCTATGCTGCCCTACTCTGCCCCTCCTACCAGTTTAGATGAATGTGTCTTCTTTAACTCCTTGGTTGTCAGACTTCCATACACTTCAATTTTCTGTCAGTTATGGTTGTTTTTTTTTTTTGTTTGTTTGTAAATTTCTGTTGTCCTTATTTTGGTTGTGAGAGGAGACTCAGTGTGTCTACCAGCACCTCCATCTTGGCTGGAAGTCTTCTTTCCAAGTTTTGAGAAATATCCAATCCCACAGAGATATAGTGGCCTATAATTTTCCTTTGGGAGTGAGTTAGACCTTATTTCCATATTCCTGAAGTGCTTTTTGTACTTGTTCTAAGTTCATTATATACTTAACTGCTTAATGGGTTTCTGTATCAAATATCAGAAGTTAAGAAGGCCTACCATACAGCATCTCAAATGAACTGAGTCTAGTATTGATCTCAGAGGAATCCTTCATTTTCATGAGTGCTATGGGTAGTAATTTAACTCAGTTTTCAGAAGTTTCTTGACAGAGCTTTGCCAATGCTCTTTTTCAAGATCTGATTTGCCCATTCTACCTTCCTAGAGGACTAAGTATTCATATTCCCTACAGGGAGGTATTTTGGCAGTCAGTCTGCCAATCTTCTGGATATATCTCCCTTCACTGAAGTGGCTCTAACAGTGGGGGAAGGGATGTTTTTTTCCAGGGTTGTTGTAGGCAGAAAGGGAGGAGGCCTGACAATATTCTTTATGGTAGTTGTCAGTACTTTGCCTACAAATAATTTGTTAAGCTTTGTTATTTTGACATCCCTTCCTATGTGGAAGGAGTCATGCAAAGCCTTTAATTTTTCTTCTGGTAAATGAAGAGTTTTGGCCAATGTATATCCAAGGTCCTTCATGGATGCCCTCTTGATCTGAAGCCCAAGATATCTATCCAGATGTATAGTTGGGCTTGATATCTGAGCTAATCACAGAGAGGAGTCCCTAACAGTAAGGAGCCCTCTTTCTTTCCATATGGCAGCATGAGCCTGCAGAACAAGCACACTGTGAGATCACTTTCCATATAAACCATTTTTTTTAAAACAAAATGCCCCTGGTCCATTTTAAAATCAAATTGTTTTTTTTATATCACATTTTATAAATTATTTCTACATTTTGGCTATTAACAATATATTCCTGAATATATTCAGGAATATATTCCTTAAACAATACATTCCTGAAAATGTCTCTTTCATTCAGTAGGTTGCTTTTTCTTTTTGTTGATGTTTTCCTTTTCTGTGCAAAGCTTTTTAAGTTTATGTAGTCTCATTTGTTTATTTGTGTTTTTGCTGTCCTTTCCTGGGAGTTTAAAAAAATATTACTAACAGTGATGTCAAGGAGTTTATTGTGTATGTTTTCTTCTAGGAGTTTCCTGATTTAAGGTCTTAGTTACGTTTAAGTCTTTAATCCATTTTTAGTTTATTTTTTATTTGTTATAAGAGAGGGGTCCAGTTTCATTCTTTTGCATGTACTTGTTTAGTTCTCCCAACACAATTTGTTAAAGAAACTGTCTTTATCCCTTTGCATATTTTTGACTCCTTTGTAATAGATTCACTCACCATATAAGTTTGGATTTATTTATTGGGCTCTCTATTTTGTTCTATGGAACTATGTGTCAGTTTTTGTGTCAATACCATACTCTTTTAAGTATTATAGATTTGCAGTATAGTATAAAATCATAAAGCATCGATATACCTCCATATTTTTTTATCAAGGTTGTTTTGGCTATTCAGTACCTTTCATGATCCATCCAAATTTTAGGATTATATCTACTAATTCTGTGAAAAATGTCATTGGTATTTTAATAAAAATATTTATTTATTTATTTATTTATTTAATTGCTTATTCTTTTATAGTTGTCCCATTTTCTTTCCCTCCTTCCCTCCAACCTGTCTATTCCTCTTGCCCACAGTCAGTCCTGTCTCTGCTCTCCATATCCATGAGTTATTTGTACATGTCATTTGACTAGCCCCTTCCCCTTCCATCCACCATTCCCCCTCATCTTCTTCCCCTGCTACAGCTATCAGTCTGTTCCATGATTCTATATCTCTGGTTCTATTTTTCTCATTAGTTTATTTTGCTCCCTAGATTCCAGTTATAAGTGCAGTCATATGGTATTTGTCTTCCTTGGCTGGCTTATTTCATTTAACATAACTAGAATACTTTGTAAAATGGTCAACATCAACACTATAGATTCATTAAGAAGCTAATTAGCATTAACCTTTCAAGTTAAAGATTGAGAGACCAAGCTTCCCCTTAATGACAAGCCACTATTAGATACATCCAGAATTTTTTAAAGAGTTTTTATTTATTTACTTTTACACAGAAGGAAAAGAAGGGATAAAGAGAGGGAGAGAAGCATTGATGTGTGGTTTCCTCTCACACACCTTCTACTGGGGACTTGGCCCGTATCAGGCATGTGCCCTGACTGGGAATTGAACTGGCAACCCTTTGGTTCACAGGCCAGTGCTCAATCCACTGAGCCACACCAGCCAAGACCAGAATGTTTTTGGTACGAATTGTATTGAATTGAATCTGTAAAGTGCATTGGACATTTTAACAATATTAAATTTTTCAGCCCATGAGCACAATATATCTTTACATCTGTTTGTGTCATCTTCAGTTTATTTTATCAATGTCTTATAATTTCAGAGTACAGGCCTTTCACCTCCTTTATTAAATTTATTACTAGGTATTTTATTCTTTTTGATGAAATTGTAAATGAGACTTTTAATAATTTCTTTTTCTGTTAGTTTGTTATAAGTGTATAGAAAAGCAAAATACTTCTGTATGTTAGTTTTCTCCTGTGGCTGGACTATATTTATTGACTATTTGTAATAGTTTTTGGTAGAGTCTTTAGGGTTTTATATATCTGCTACCATGTCATCTGCAAAAAGTGACAGTTTTATTTCTTCCTTATTAATCCGGTAGACTTTTATTTCTTTTTCTTTTGTTATTGCTCTGGCCAGAACTTTCAGTGTTATGTTTTTACAAAACCAGTGTTCTAACCCCTGAGCTATGGAGCCCTTACCTTCAGTGTTATGTTTTTAAAAAGTGGCAAGAGTGGGCATTTTTGTCTTTTTTCTAATTTTGGAGGAACAACTTTTTAGCTTTCCACTGTTAATTATGATGTTAGATATGGCCTTATTGGTTGAGGTAAATTACCTTTATACAACTTTGTAGAGAACTTTTATCATAAATGCATATTGAGTTTTTTCCAGTGCTTTTTTAATATACACTGAGATAATTATTTGATTTTTGTTCTTGGTTTATTGATGTAAAGTTGATCGGTCAATAAAGTTGGTCAATAAAGTTGATTGATTTGTAAATCCTGAATCGCCCTTGCATTCTTAGAATAAATCCCATTTGATCATGACATATGATCTTTTAAGGTATTGTTGAATTTAGTTTGCTAATATATTGTTGAAAATTTTTGTATCTTTCATAATCAGAAATATTAGCTTGAAATTTTATTAATTAATTTACTTATTTTTGTAGTGTTTTTGTTTAGTTTTGCTTTTAGAATAATGCTAGCTTCATAGAAAGTGTAACTTATCTCCTCAATTTTTTGGAACAGTTTGAGAAGGATAGGTATTGACTCTTCTTTAAATGTTTGGGAATATTCAGGTCTGAAGACATCTGGTCCTTTGCTTTCGTTCATTGGGAGTTTTTGATTACTTATTTAATTTAATTACTTGTCTGCTTAGATTATCTATTTCTATAATTCAATCTTGGGAGATTGTAAGTTTATAAGAATTTACTTGATTCATGTAGGTTGTTCATTTTATTGGTGTATAATTGTTCATGGCAATCTCATGATTTTTTTGCTTTTTTGTGGTATTGGTTGTAAATACTTTTTAATTTCTATATTTATTAATTTGGGCCCTATCATTTCCCCCCCTTTTTTTCCCCTTGATTAGGCTAGTGGTTTATCAATTTTATTTGTCTTTTCAAAGATCTATCTCTTAAAATATTTTTTTAATTTTATTTTTAAAATTATTTTATTGTTGTACAAAAAATGTATTATTAGGAGATCTGGCCAAGATGGAGACATAGGCAGAAACACTTTGCTTCCTCACACAACCAAGAGAAGGAAAATGACCAATTGAAAACAAAATGAACCACCAGAATTGCCAGAAAATCATATGCATGGAAGTCCAATAACAAAAGAGTTAAAGAAACATTCATCCAGGCTGGTAGGAGGGGTAGATACAAACAATCAGAGCAGAGAGGATGTGCTGCAAACAAGGCAGCAGACCATGTGGGTGATCACGCATCTGCTCCCAGATAAGCCAGGAGGAAAAAGGGTGTAGCAACACAGAAAGGAAACCCACAGTTTTAGAGCAGGAAACTAAAGACTCAAAACCCCTAGATATAAAAAAAATCTCTGGAGGTTACATTGGCCGGAGAAAATTCCAGCCTCACAGGAATTTGTTGAAGAGGCCCACAGGGCCCTAAAATGTACACAAACCCACCCCCCTGAAAATAAGCACCTGAAAGGCCACAGTCCACTTGGGGGAAGGGAGGGAACTAATGAAAAGTGGGATCACAGTGGAACAAGTGGTATTGTTCCCTTTCTGACCTCTCCCCAACAAACACCACCATAATGCAGCAAATACGATTGCCCTGCCCTGGCAAATACCTAAGATTTCAACCCTTACCGCATAACAAGTGCACTGAGAGAAAGAAATATGGCCCAAATGAAAGAACAGATCAAAACACCAGAAAAAGAACTAAATGATGAGGATACAGCCAACCTATCTGATGCACGGTTCAAAACATTGATAATCAGGATGCTCACAGAATTGATTGAGCTCAGCAACAAAATGAAGGAAGAATTGAAGAGTACCCAAAGTGAAATAGAGCAAAATATATAGGGAAAAAACAGTCACGAGAAGGAAACTGGGACAGAAATTTAAAAATTGGAACAAAAGGAAGAAATAAACATCCAACCAGAACAAAATGAAGAAACAAGAATGCAAAAAAAAATGAGGAGAGGTTTAGGAACCTCCAGAACAACTTTAACATCTGAAGTTCCAGATGTTAACAAGATCCAACATCTGAAACATGGGGGTGCCAGAAGGAGAAGAGGAAGAGTAAGAAATTGAAAACTGGGGAAGGTTTCCTTCATTATTCATTCAAATCTGGTAAAGGAAATAGACTTCCAAGAAGTCCAGGAAGCTCGGAGAGTCCCAAAGAAATTGGACCCAAGGAGGAACACACCAAAACACATCATAATTAAGTTACCCAATATTAAAGTTGATAAAAATCTTAAAATCAGCAATAGAAAAGGAGGCAGTTACCTACAAAGGAGTTCCCACAAGCCTATCGCTGATTTTTCAAAGGAAAACTGGAAGGCAAGAAGGGGCTGGAAAGAAGTATTCCAAGTCATAAAAAGCAAGGTCCTACATCCAAGATTACTCCATCCAGCAAAGCTGTCATTTAGAATGGAAGGGCAGATAAAGTGCTTCCCATATAAGCTAAAGTTAAAGGAGTTCATCATCACCAAGCCCTTATATGAAATGTTAAAGAGACTTATCTAAGAAAAAGAAGATGAGAACTATGAACAGTAAAATGATAACAAACTCACAACTATCAACAAATGAACCTAAAAAAAAAAAACAAAAACTAAGCAAACATTTAGAACAGGAACAGAATCAGAAATGGAGATCACATGGAGGGTTATCAGTTGGGAGGGGGAGAGAAAGAATGGCAGGGAAAGGTACAGGGAATAAGAAGCATAATAGGTAGGCACAAAATAGACAGGGGGAGGTTAAGGATAGTATAGGAAATGGAGAAGCCAAAGAATTTATATGTAAAACCCATGGACCTGAACTAAGTGTGGGTAGATGCTGGAGGTAAGGGGTGTACAGGTCTGAAGGGGGTAAAGAGGAGAAAAAACAATGGTACAACTGTAACAGCATAATCAATAAAATATACTTAAAGATACGCACAGAGTGAAAGTGAGAAGATGGAAATACATTCAATATAAATAAAAACATAAAAGAAAGTTGGATTAGCAAATGCTTATATCAATCTCAATAGACTTTGAAACAAAGACTGTAACATGTGGATATAACACATGTAAATATCTATGCATCCAAAACAAGAGCACCTAAATACATAAAGCAAATATTAACAGACATAAGAATTAACAGTTTGCAACAGTATTAGGTGACTTTTAACACCCCACTTACATCAATAAATATATCATTTAACCAAAAAAATCAATAATCATTAACCATAAATGACACATGAAATCAGAAGCACTTAATAGACATACACAGAAATCTCCTACCAAACACAGCAGAGTACATATGCATATCAAGTACACATGGAACATTTTCCAGAGATATCACATTAGGCTACAAGACAAATTTCAATACATTTAAGAAGATTGAAATTATGTCAATCATCTTTTCAAACCACAGTGTTATCAAACTACAAATTAATTGCAAGAAAAAAGAAACTTTGTGAAAAACAAATAGGTGGGTGCTAAACAATGTGCAAATAAACAACCTTTGGGTGAAAGAATAAATCAAAGAGAAAATTTTAAAAATACCAGAGGTATTGAATAAATGGAAATGGAAACACAATATTCCAAAATATGAGATGCAGCCAAAGCAGTTGTTAGAGAGAAGTTTATAGCAGTAAAGACCTACATCAAGAAACAAAAAGTTTTAACTATTTGATCTAAAATTAAAACTAAAGGACTTATAACAAAAAAAATTAACAAAGCCCAAGGTTAGTAGAAGGGAAGAAGAAAGTTCAGAGTAGAATAAACCAAATAGATAATTAAAATAGACAGCTTAATAAAATTAAGAAGGGGATGAGGGTAGGGTGTGGGTGGAGCCCAGCATATGGTGGGGAAAGGTGGTTTGACTTTGAGTGGTAGGCATCATAGAAATGGTACACTTTAAACCTATATGATCCTATTAACAAGTGTCCTTCCAATATATTTAATAATAAACATTAATATCACTTTATTTTTAAGTATATTTTATTGATTATGCGATTACAGTTATCCCCAATTTTCTCTCCTTTATCTCCCTCCTCTCTATACCACCTCCATACTCTCAGCATTCCCCCACCCTTAGTTCATATCCATGGGTTGTACACATAAGTTCTTTGGATTCTTCATTTCCTATACTATTCTTAACTTCCCATATCTATTTTGTGCCTTCCTATTATGCTTCTTATTTCCTGTACCTTTCCCCCTCCCTGCTGATAACCCTCCATGTGATCTCCACTTCTGTGATTCTGTTCCTATTCTAATTGTTTGCTTAGTTTTTGTGGGGTTTTTTTAGGTTTATTTGTTGATAGTTGTGAGTTTGTTGTCATTTTACTGTTCATAGTTTCCATCTTCTTCTTTTTCTTACATAAGTCCCCTTAATATTTCATATAATAAGGGCCTAATGATGATGAATTTCTTTAACTTGACCTTATCTGGAAAGCATTTTATCTGCCCTTCCATTCTAATGGTAGCTTTGCTGGATGGAGTAATCTTGGATGTAGGACCTTGCTTTTTATGACTTGGAATGCTTCTTTCTAGCCCCTTCTTGTCTGCCAGGTTTCTTTTGAGAAATTAGCTGATAGTCGTATGGGAACTCTATTGTAGGTAATTCTTTCTTTTTCTCTTGCTGCTTTTAAGATTCTCTTTATCTTTAATCTTGGGTAATTTAATAATGATGTATCTTTGTGTGTTCCTCTTCGAGTCCAACTTGTTTGGGATTCTCTGTGCTTCCTGGACTTGTATGTCTCTATCCTTCACTAGAAGGATATAGTAAAGTTTTCTTTCATTATTTTTTGAATGGATCAAAAAACTATGGTACATTTACACAATGGAATTCTATGCAGCAGAAAGAAAAAAGGAGCTCCTACCCTTTGTGATAGCATGGGTGAAACTGGAAAGCATTATGCTAAGCAAAATAAGCCAGGAGGTGAAAGGCAAATACCATATGATCTCACCTTTAACAGGAACCTAACAAAACAAACAAACAAACAAATAATCAAAATATAACCAAGGACACTGAAATAGAGAACAGGCTGTCAGTGACCAGAGAGGGGAAGGGAGGGAATTTCAGGTGCAAAGGGGAAGGGTTTACAGGAATGAGTATGAAGAACAAATGGGCAAAAACTAGGGGGGATGGGAGTAAAAGAAAACTGTACTTGAACAACAATTAAATAAAAATAAATTAAAAAATAAAACAAAAGACAAAAAAGTAAGTTTTCCATTTGTTGCTTTTCATATCTCTTTCTGACACTTCTATGATTTGGATGTTGGAACCTTTAAGTTGTCCCACAGGTTTCTGAGCCTTTTCTCATTTTTTGAATTCTTGTTTCTTCATTCTGTTCCAGATGAATGTTTACTTCTTCCTTCTGTTTCAAATCATTGATTTGAGTCCCAGTTTCCTTCCCTTCACTGTTGGTTTCCTGTATATTTTGCATTATTTCACTTTGTATAGCCTTCACTTCTTCCTTTATTTTGTGGACATACTCAATTATTTCTCTGAGCATCCTGATTACCAGTGCTTTGAACTCTGCATCTGATAGGTTGGTTATCTCCTCATCATTTAGTTCTTTTTCTGGAGTTTTTATCTGTTCTTTTTTGGGGGTGCAAATTTATTTGTCTCTGCACCTGTTACATTATAAGGGGAAGATCGTTAGGTATTGACCAGGTCAGGGCAACCCACTTCTTTGTATTGTGGGGCTGTATGTAGGGTAGGGATCATAAAGGGAATAATTATGCTTGTTCGGGTCTTGCCACACTTTCATCATTTCCCCCACTACCCATAAGTGAATTGCAGCCTTCTGGTGCTGGTTCCCAGGTGGGTGGGCTTGTGTACATTCTAGGGCACCATGGACTGCTCCAAAGGACTCTCCTATGAGACTGGCAGTTTCTCCAGCCACCACAACCAACGTAGGTTTTTACAGTCAGAAGTTTTGAATTTCTTGTGCTGGAACCCTGGGTTGCAGTTTGTCTCACTCCTCAGTTGTTTCTCCTGGTTTATCTTCATGCCAATATGGTACCATCTGGTCTGTCAGCTGCTGCCTCATCCACCTGGTCTACCAGCTGCTGCCTTGCTGCATGTCCTCTTTTCCCTGGCTGCCTATCTTCACCCCTCCTACAAATCTGGACAAGTGTTTCTTCTTTAAGGTCTGTCCATAAACATCCAGGCATGTACTATGAACAATAGAGGCATTTACTGAAGAAGATACAAGAATTTGTAGATAGAATAATGATGCCTCAGTCTCCTTTAAAGTAGGCACCTTGGGACTTTACATAGTTCTCCCAGTCACCATCAACTGCTGTAATATATTCCTGAATCTCATCAATGGTGTGAAATCTCTTCCCTTTCAAGGTGATTTTAGTTTGGGGAAAAGCCAGAAATTGCAGGGTGCCAATTCTCAGCTGTAGTGGTCCTGAGTCACCTGGTGGGTGACTTGATATTTTCACAAAAACATTATGCACAAGATGTGATGCATGACCAGGTACATTGTCATGATGAAGCTGCCAGTCACCAGTTACCCACAGCTGCAGCCTTCTGAATCATCTGAATATTTTCTATAGAGGAACTTTCAAGCTTAACGCAAAATTTAATGCAGAACCATTGCTCTACTCACTCATTCATTTTCAGTGTGATGGTCACACAGTACTCATGCTCACTCAATGGCATCTACCACCCTCACTGACTAGTACAGTGAAGTTGTCATTGTCCACTCTCCTTGGCTGCCAGGTTACATCAATATTGTGCAAACCATTCCTATTCTGTTAAAAGAATTGGTTGCCTTTTTCCAGACAGACCTTGTATATGTTTATTATTTTTTAATCTATTTAGCCACCTATGGCTTTTGATTGGAGCATTTAGTTCATTTACATTTAAAGTTATAAGTAGTTATTGACATTTTGCTAATTATTTCAGGTTGTTTTTGTAATTCTTCTCTGTTTATTTTTTTCTTATTCTATTCCCTTTTGATCTGAGGTCTTTATTTAGTAATATATTGGACTTTTTACTTTATGTCTTATGTGTCTGTAATTGGTTTTGGTTTGTGGTTACCATGAGGTTTCTATATAATGACCTATACTTTCATGTACTACCTAAGACAAGGATAAGTACTGAGAAACACATCATTAGGCCACTTTGTTGTTGTGTGAACATCATGGAGTGTACATACACAAACTTTGATATTATAGCTTCAACACTCCTAGATTATATAGTATAGTCTATTGTCCATAGTCTTTTGGCCTGTGCAACAGTGACTTTCAACTTTTTAAAATCTCATGGCACCCATAAACTGATAAATAAAATTCTGCAGCACAACAAAAAATATATTTTTTACTGATCTGACAAATATAGGTGTAATTTTGATAGATTTACAAAAATAATAGTTACCTACCCTATTTTCTCCAAAGTGACTTTTTAAAAAATCAGGGCCTACACCTATACATAAGGATTTCTGGTACCAGGAATTAACCAATCAGATGCAATCTTATTATGTGACATGAACAATAAGATTTTAACTCTATTGTGTGACCTATGCATTTGTGTTTCAAGACATGGCATTCACAAAAACTGCTACTGTTGTGTTGACTGTTGACTTTTTTTAATTTGACAATCTAATGGAAAAGAGGTAAGCACTCCTCACTAAACAGTCAGGTATTGCATGTTTTAAAAATTCCTGTGGCACAGAAATGTGCCACAGCACAATGGTTGACTATCACTGCTAGACAGCATTGTAATGTACCAAACTACACAGATGAGCATGAGTGCATAGGCTGTTGTTCATAACACAGAATACTATTTTAGAGCAACCTTATTTTTATAAGCAGAAGAATACACCCTAAAATAATGATAAAGGTAAAATATAGTAAATGCATAAATCAGTAATACAGTTATATATTATTATTATCAGGATATATGTACTATACATATTTATATGTGCTCTAATTATATATAACTGTCAGCACAGCACCTTTATTTACACCAGCATCATCACAAACACATGAGTAATGCATTGTGCTATGTTATGATGACTAGAACATCACTGGGTGATAAGAATTTTTCAGCTCCATATTCTCCCGAGACCACTGTTATACATATGGCTCTTCGTTTACAAAAATGTCCTTGTAGAGCATAACTGCTAATAGAACCTAATTTTGAGTTGTAGTCAGTTATGACAGAATGCATTCTGAAAGCACCACATATTTACTCCCTCACCTACACTTTGTTTTTGATGTCAAATTTGAGATATTTTGTTTTTGTGTATCTATTTACTAATTATTATTGATACATATGATTTTATTACTTTTGGCTATTACCTTTTATTCTATATATTTTCTTTTACCAGTAAATTATTTTTCTTTCGCATATTTTCTTATTTCCAGACATGTTTTCATTTTCTTTTTCCCTTAAAGAAGTATCTTTAACATTTCTTGTAAGAATGTTTGAGTGGCAATAAAGTTTATCTTTTTTCCATTCTGGATGATAACCTTGACAGATAGAGTATTCTTGCTGGTAGTTTTCCTCCTTTTAGCACTTTGAGTATAATGAGCTATTCCCTTCTGGCCTGCAGAGTTTCTGCTGAAAATCTGATAAGGAGCTGATTATTTTACGAGTGTTTCTTTATGCATAAGTAGATGCATTTTTTTTCTTGCTGCTTAAAAAAAACTCTTTTCTTTTTTTTGACATTTTAATTATTATGTATCTTGGTGTGAATCTCTTTGGTTTTATTATTTGTAACTCTCAGAGTTTGCTAGTTTAGATGTCTGTTTTCTTTTCTTTTTTAAAAATTTTTAATTGTTCTTGTACAGTTTTCTGTCTTTTGCTCCCATTCCAGCCCACCGCCCCAGCCCTCCCCAGCCCCCTCCCATTTCCACCTATGCTAGTTTTATCCATGTGACCTATATACTTGTTACTCCAAACTCCTCCCTTTTACCCCTGAAATTCCCTACGGTCTCCCCTCTGGTGACTATCAATCCCTTCTCAATTTCAGTGTCTTTGGTTATATTGTGCTTGTTTGTTTGTTCTGTTGATTAGGTTCCTGTTAAAGGTGAGAACATATGATATTTGTCCTTCACTGCCTGGCTTAGTTCACTTAGCATAATGTTCTCCAGTTCCATCCATGCTGTTGCGAAGGGTAGGAGTTCCTTCTTTCTTTCTGCTGCATAGAATTCCATTGTGTAAATGTACCACAGTTTCTTGATCCATTCATTTACTGATGGGCATCTAGGTTGCTTCCAACACTTGGCTGTTGTAAATTGTGCTGCTATGAACATTGGAGTGCATAGATTCTTTTGGATTGGTGTTTCAGGGTTCTTAGGATATAATCCTAGCAGTGGAATTGCTGGCTCAAAAGGTAGATCCATTTCTAGTTTTCTTAGAAAATTACATACTGCTTTCCATAGTGGTTATACCAGTCTGCAATCCCACCAACAGTTCACTAGGGTTCCCTTTTCTCCACTACCTCTCCAACACTTGTTGTTTGTTGCTTTATTTATGATGGCCATTCTGACAGGTGTGAAGTGGTATCTCATTGTGGTTTTAATTTGCATCTCTCTGATAGCAAGCGATATTGAGCATCTTTTCATATGTTTCTGGATCTTCTGTATGTCCTCCTTGGAGAAGTGTCTGTTCAAGTCCTTTGCCCATTTTTTTAATTGGGTTGCTTGTCTTCTTAGAGTGGAGTCCTGTAAGTTTTTTATAAATTTTGGAGATTAAACCCTTGTCTGAGGTATCATTGGCAAATATATTTTCCCATACAGTTGGTTCTCTTTTTATTTTAATACTGTTTTCTTTAGCCATGCAGAAGCTTTTTATTTGGATGAAAACCCATTTGTTTATTCTCTCCTTTATGTCCCTTGCTTTAGGGGACATATCAGTAAAAATGTTGCTGCATGAAATGTCTGAAATATTCCTGCCTATGTTCTTCTCTAGGACTTTAATGGTATCCTAGAGAAGGACACGTTTAATGGTGTCACAGCTTATAGTTAAATCTTTTATCCACCTTGAGTTTATTTTTGTGTATGGTGTAAGCTGGTCCTTGAGTTTCATTTTTTTGCGTGTAGCTGTCCAGTTCTCCCAACACCACTTGTTGAAGAGACTACTTTTACTCCATTTTATGTCGCTGCCTCCTTTGTCGAATATTAATTGACCATAGAGAATTGGGTTTATTTCTGGGCTCTCTGTTCTATTCCATTGCTCCATGTGCCTGTTTTTGTGCCAGTACCAGGCTGTTTTGATTACAGTGGCCTTGTAATACATTCTGGTGTCAGGTATTGTGATCCCTCCTACTTTGCTCTTCTTTCTCAAAATTTCAGCAGCTATTCAAGGTCATTTATGACTCCTTAAATTTTTGAAGTGTTTGTTCTATATCTGTGAAATATGTCATTGGTGATTTGATAGGTATTGCATTGAATCTGTAAATTGCTTTGGGTAGTATGGACATTTTAATGATGTTAGTTCTTCCAACCCATGAACACGATATACGTTTCCATTTGTTTGTGTCTTCCTTAATTTCTTTCTTCAGTGTTGTGTAGTTTTCTGAGTATAGATCCTTTACTTCCTTGGTTAGGTTTATTCCTAGGTATTTTATTTTTCTTTTTGCTATATCAAATGGGATTTTTTCCTTGACTTCTGCTTCTGCTCATTCATTGTTGGTATACCAAAAATGCCTTTGATTTCTGAATATTGACTTTGTATCCTGCGGTTAGGCCAAATTCATTTATTAGGTCAAGCAGCTTTTTGGCTGAGTTTATAGAATTTTCTATGTACACTATCATGTCATCTGCAAACAATGATAGCTTTATTTCCTCCTTTCCAATTTGGATGCCTTTTATTTCCTTTTCTTGTCTAATTGCTGTGGCTAAGACTTCCAATACTATATTGAATAGAAGTGGTGAAAGTGGACAACCTTGTCTTGTTCCTGATCTTAGTGGAAAAGATTTTAATTTTTGCCCA